>CAWUDS030004655.1:0-79605 GCA_963859935.3 Lathyrus sativus | reverse complement strand
TATTCTCAGGCTCAAACAAAAATAACAGAACACCCTATAAAAATCTACCAAAAATCTAGGGGAAACCTACATGCCTCTATGATCCCAAGATCAGATCTCAAAACCTAAGTCAACTTCTAAGGCTACTAAACAATCCCTAACATTGAATGGTCAAGGGTTAACCAGCAAATTATGAGGTCTCTACTCTCTAACCCTAAAACAACATCAATCAACCTCTAAAAAATCCACAAAAATCCTATGGGGAGCATGCATCAGTCTAGTATAACATACTAAAAAACTAAAGCAAAAATCAATACCAAATGAGAGAAATAAAATCAGCAAGGCAGACACATCACAAATCAATTATTCAATACCAATTAAAATACAAAAAAATGCAATAAAAATGAAAATGCATGATCAACTCAATATTTTTGCACCCTAAAAATCTAAATTGAATTATGAACCTATAGAAAAAAGAAGGGAATTAATTGGTTTATCCTACTATTTTTTATGAAATATTTCCTAACATGATACAAAACAAAGAAAATTAAAAAAAGAATAAAACAAAAGGGGGGTGCAGCGATAGCAAAACCTAGTTACCTTCAGACTGGGCCCAACTGAGGGGGGTGCGCCCAGCAATTGGGGCAAAGGCCCAGTCACCAAATTCATTCAGCATTCTCACACAGGGGGGCAATGAGTAAAGGGAGGGGTAATCTCGGCAATTACGCACTGGGCCTGGCCCAACTCTAACCCTAACCCAAACAATCACCCAACAAAACCGGTCTCCTTCCCCAAAACCACATTCACTGTTCATTACCCTAAACCCTAACACGCCGCTCATCTCCCAAATTCCCCTCTGAAACTCTCAATCTCTCACCCAAATCTGCAACTCAATCTAACCTAAATCTAACCAAACTTCAATTCAACCCTATACTCAACCTAGATTCCAGCTCAAACTAAGATAAATCCACACATTTCAACAATCAAAAACAAGATGCGAACAAGGATTGAAGGATAACACACCAGGATGTAGACTACGAACAGCTCGTGGAGTTCTTGATGTTTACTGAAGAACCTGACGAATTCAAGATCCTGCGCGTAGATTTGCTCGCTGAAAGATCGTTGAAGACGATGAACAAGATGTAAGGGACTTGACGATGTTTGGAAGCAACTTTGGAGCTTGGAGGATCCACGATGAAGAAGACCTTGCTAGAATCTTGAAAGGAGATCTGGAAAAATAAAGCAAGAACGGATGAAGATTCTTGGAGATTGTATGAATCTTGAAGACCCAACGAGATCTGGAAAATAAACCGTTGGTTGAGCTTCTTGATGAATCCGAGCGAAGGTCCTTGAATGTTGCTGGGAAACGTGAAGAACGATGAAGTTCTTGAAGGTTTTTTCTGGAAAAGTGATGAAGGACGATGCAGGATCTGGGCGTTTTCTGGAAATGATATGAAGAACGATGAAGGTTGTGACGAACACGACGGCGATCTAGGAGTAACCAGGTGAAGATTTAGATGGATCTTGATGAGTCAATCTGGAGATTGCTTGAAGTTTCCGGCAATGGATGAAGTTTTCGGTGGTGATGTGATTTTCCGGCGAATAGTAGATGAAGGTGGACGGAGAAGATTGGAGGAGATCGGATGAATTCTGGAGAAAACGGAGGATTTGCCGTCTCCGGCGACCTTAACGGTTTTCGGTGACCGTTGCGGTGGTGGAGGGTGGTCCGGTGGGCGTTTGCATGGCCGACGATGGGGTGCTCCGGCGAGGATGAGGTGATGCCACGTGTGTTGTGCGTTGGCAGAGAGAGAGAGGGTGGGGAACGTGGCAGGAGGAGAGGGAGCCAGAGAAGAGGATGCGTTGGTGGTTCTGGGGTGGAGTGAGTTATGAGGTGGGGGCCTCTGGTTGAAACGCGTGGCTGATTATATACTTGACACATGGCACTTCTCTGGACTGAAATGGACAAAACGGTTTTGGGCCTCCAAAAAGCCATTCTGGGCCCACGAAAATGATACAAAACCTGAAAAATCTGAATTAAAAAGATTAAACCCAATTGAACACTAATCAAAGATTAAACCTAATTAATGAAAATGATTAAACTACAATTAACTCTAACTAAAATTAAACTGCAATTAAATCTAAATGAAAATTAAACTATCCTAATTAATTCTACCAAATTCAATTAAAATCTAAACAAAAGATTAAATCCTAATTAACCTCTATTAAGGAGAATTAACATCTAATTAAATTCTATATTAAACTAAAACTATTAAATCCTATAATATCTATAAAAAAAACTATTAACCTATATTAAACCTAATAAACGAAATTAATATCTAACAAAAGATTAAACCTATATTAAAAATAAACTCTATTAAATCTATATCTAAAACTATTAAATCCTATAATATCTATTAAAATTCTAAAAATGATTTAATATCTAAAAAGAAAAGTTTTATTCTAAAATCTATTTAAAAACAATTTATAAAATTCTAAAAAGGATTTAAAACTATTAAAAACATTAAAAAATCTATTTAAATTCTGAAAAATCTATAAAACCTATTTAAAATATAAAAAATCTATTTAAATCTATAAAAAGGCTACTAAATCCTAAAAAATGCAAACAAAGGCAAATAACCAACATAAAAGAGCGCGAGACCAGATCGAATCAAACAGTAAACCCCTGGCATCAGAATATCCCAAAAACCACCATGTAAGCTGAAAACACCGAGAAGAGCACAATTTCCCGAAAATGAAACCCTGATTATCTAGACTGGATCTGAAATATCCGGTAGATGAAAACCAAGTTGTAACCCTGACGTCCTCTGTCTGTGCACAAGTGTCATGCATCTGATATGCGAATACGAATTTGACCCACGAACCAGATAGGAGAACCGGTTGGTCAAATTTTAGGGTGCAACATAGGGTTTAGTTTTAATTAGGATTTATCATTAGCTTATTAGTCAGATTTTATTAATTGGGTTGGTAAATAGTTTTAATTAGGCTTCATTAATATTTTCGTTTATAATTAGCATTTAATCAAGTTTTAGTCTGAGTCATTAAGGCCATAATGGGCCAGGTGTCCGAATTTGGGGGCCCATTTGCTGCCATGTGTCCTATTTAAAGGGGTCCCACGCGTCCTTCTCTCTCTTCTTCCACCTCACCGGTTTCTGCCACCTCTCTCCCTCTCTCTCCCACGTGTCTCTCTGACCTCTCTCCACTGCCACACGTGTCCTTCTCTCCTCCACCCTCAAGCCAGCTGTATTCCACTAACTGACCCCCACCGTCGACCATGCAACCGTCGCCGGAAAGCCCCTAACCGTCGCCGGAAAACCAATCACCGCCGGAAACTGCAAATCTCCCAGAAATTCATCCAAACACCTTCCAAACTTCATCATCCTCAATGATTGATCTTCATCGATCTTCGCCGGAAAACTCCTCCTCGCCGGAATCTGCCATATTCATCAACGATCTTCATCTGGATCTTCCTTCCAGCATCAATTTTCCATCATCATCATTCATCCACTACATTGTTCATCTACATTTTCTAGAACACCTTCAAACGCCAAGAACTTCATCAATCTTCAAGAGTCTTCGCCCAGAAATTCCTCAAGATTACTCCAAACTTCAGTTCTTGTTGAGATCTTCGCAGACCTTCGAATATTCAACAAAGACACTTCCAGTTCTTCGCAAGCTTCGCCAAGCTTCATCTCAAATTTCCAGAAGCTTCATCGCCTTCATCCAGGTTTCCACTATGAATCCATCCTTTATTGTAATTTTCTCATTGTTAGTTGAGGATCTAGGTTAGCTTTGAGTGTTAGCGAGAGATGATTTAGGTTGAGAGGTGGAACGGTGTTGGTTTGGGGATAAACAAGGTTGCGAAGAGGTTTGTGAGACAGAGAGAGTTGGTGAGGGTGAAACGGCGTTAGGGGTGAACAGTAGGGAAGAGTTTAGTGAATTAGGGTTTTTGTTGCTGAGGTTGAGTGGGTTGGATTCGGGCCTTAGGCCCATTGTGTTTGTTTACTAATCATCTCCCCGTTTTCCCCATAGCACTCCCCCCCCTCTCAGTGTGAATTGTGTTTTGGGCCATAGACCAGGATTGCTAACTACACCCCCAAATTGAAGGCCCATTGAGAAAACAAGGCGAAATTCTTGCTATTCGCCACCGGGTTTTTTCCTTTTTCCTTGATTTTTCCATTGATTTTCTGAGTGGTAATGGGCTTAAGGCGCGCCTGATAATTGCACCCCCCTCCTGAGCCCAATTCTATTTTGAACTAGATGTAATTGCTATTCGCCACGCCTGTTTCTTATTTTTAGTTGATTTTCATTTTATTTCATGTTTGCATATAGGTTAGTAAATAATTCACAATAAATTGAAAAAAGATCATTTTAGGGTGAGGATTTTTTCCTTGTTTTCCTTAGAGTTTCTAGAATTTAATAAAACAATAAAAAATACTAATTTCTTGCATTTTATATTTTTGGTATATTTTAAAATTTGATTGTCTTTATTTTGCATTTGTTTGATACTTAATTTTTCTGAATTTAGTATGAGAGATTGGTGCATGATTTTTGATTGATTCTTGTGAGGTTGATTAGATTAGGGAAGCATGTACCCTTAGGAATTTTGTCATATTTTTGTGACTAAAACTTAGATTAATTTGAGAGGAAGATAGGAGAGGTATCAGAATTAGGGTTTCACAACACTTAGGTGTAGTTTAGGGCATAGTTTTGGGGTTTTAAAATTGATTTAGGCCTTGGGGTTTATATGGGGTATAGGGTATATAGTTAGGTTCCCTTAGAAATTAATCTAGGATTTTATAATGAATATTACTATTTTATTTGATTTTTACAATTTGGTTGATATTGGTGTGTTTCCCACTTGGGATGTTACTTTGTTTGTTGGGTTTTGGGCATTTCAATTGGGTGTTGGGCTTGAGTTTTGGCGTGTTGAGGCTTATGAAGACCTTGGATGATGATTGAAGACAAGGGATAGAGCTTGATGCATGAAGATTCCTCTCCTGGAAGATGGTTTGTGAAGACTTAGGAGATAGGAGAAATAGGGAGAGCCTTAGATTAGAATGATTTCTTCTTACAAACATAGAAAGCATCTTGTGCTTCTATTCTTCCCCATGACAAAAAGTCCTTCTAAGATATTCACATCCCTCCTTTGGAGGGATAAGTGGCTTATTTTAGAAGTAGAACTTTGAGGGAACATTTCTCTTATAATGTTAAACACTTATAGGCTTCCTTTGGTTGTCTATAAGTTGTTTAGCATTTCAACTTAATCTGTTAAGTGATTCTCTCCTGTGAGTGCTTGCCTTGAAGATATAAGCCCATTGAAGAATAAAGTTCATTGAAGATTGGTGAAGAGGAAGCTTGTGCCTGTCAAAGAGAGTTATCTGTTGGAGTTAGGGTTTTGCTGCTGTTTGAAGCTGTCTATTTGTTGGGATTCAGTGCTTGCCAGAGCTTGGAGACTTTTCAAGATATGAGCTTATCTAAAGCTTGGGGATCATTTAAGAGTGAAGATGGGATCTTGCTTGAAGTTGTTACTGTCAACTGTTTGCTGTTAATCAACTGTAACTGTCAGAGCTGGTGCTATTTGAGCTGTAGCTGTAAGAGCTAGTGTTGCTGTCAGAGCTGGTGTTGGGTTTTATTTCTTTTTCTGTATTGTCTGTTGGCTTGTTCAGCTTGCCCCTTAGGTTTGAAGTGAAGCTGTTTCACTTTGCCTATTGTTTTCCCAGGTTCGAGGTTGAGTGGGACTCCCTTGCCTCGCTTGTATTGCTGCATCTCATGCATTTTACTGTTTACTGTATATATGATGTTTCTTTTCCGTTTATCCCCTAGGATCTCTGTTTTCTCTGTGCAAGAGAGAAATATGACAGACATTAGGTGTTAACCCACGCATGACAACATTAGGGTAGTTTTGATTCCCCTTTTCAACCATAGGATTTTAGAGCGTCGTTTCTCTTCTTATCTCAAAACAACTCAAAAAACACAGTAATAAGGTTAATCGATGTCGTACGCTACGAGCCTTAAGCTATTTGAGAAAGGGTTGCTGGAGAGTTTCTTTCCAGTAGTCTGGCTGCTTAGTGTGGTACCCTTTGGGTGACACGCGACGTAGTCACTCTCAAGTCATAGTCTCTAGTGCGTCAGAGATTGCAAACATCATAAAAAACAGTTCTTGCGTAAAAGACTGGAAACCAATCAAAAACATCATTTTTTGTCCGCTTGGACCCGTAATCAGGAGAAAACCTTTTTCAGAAGGATAAAAGATAAACAGACAACGTTGTGTCTTCCGTAGCCCGAACTACGTTTGCTCTGATCTTTCATGCTGTATGAAAGTACGTAGGCATAGGATGTCGTATCCTAGCGAGCAACCTTCCCCCCTTAACCCGTAGGTAGGCGAACTACGTTGACTCTGATTTCTCGTTACAGACGGGAATACGTAGGCATAAAGTGCGATACTTTGCCGAGTCATTTTATTTTCTTTTAACCCCAGACCTGTAGAGTAGATATAATAACAATCCGTACCAGAAAACAAGCGTGGATCCCGTCGAGTACGACGGACGTGAGGGGTGCTAATACCTTCCCCTTGCGTAACCGACTCCCGAATCCAGGACTTGGTTGCGACAACCATTCCTTTCCCGTCTTTGCGTTAGGTTTACTTCGAGCGTTTCCTTTCCCTCCGTTGGGATAAATAACGCACGGTGGCGACTCTTCTGTTTAGCCGGCGCCGATTTTCGCAGTAGCGACATTACCCTTTTCAAGTAGAAGACTTGATTAAAGAAGAAACCGAGACTCGTTCATGGCATACAAACTTGAAGCGATGGGAGGTTTATTTTACCCTTTTCAAGTAGAAGACTTGATTAAAGAAGAAACTGAGACCCGTTCATGGCATACAACCTTGAAGCGTGGGGAGGTTTATTTTACCCTTTTCAAGTAGAAGACTTGATTAAAGAAGAAACTGAGACCCGTTCATGGCATACAACCTTGAAACGTGGGGAGATTTATTTTACCCTTTTCAAGTGGAATACTTGATTAAAGAAGAAATTGAGACCCGTTCATGGCAGTAACCTTGAAGCGTGGGGAGGTTTACTTACCATTTCTAAATGAGTCATCTAGCCAAACAAGTTGGATCATTTTATTTTTGTTATTACCTTTGCTTAGGATAACATACATTTAATGGTAGGTAATATACCGCATTATTTTGGATAAATACCTTTGCTTAGGCTACCAGGATTGGTAGTAGGTCATATTTCCCCTTCATGTTACCTTTTCTTACGCTATCATATTATTGATAGTTGGTAATATGCGTCTTTGTTTCAATTGGATGCCTTTGCTTAGGCTACCACAAGTTAGTAGTAGGTTATCCCTCAAAGTTTAAGTTTCCCACCCGTTGTTTGAACTATCACATTCCTGATAATAAATATTATACATCTTTATTTTGCTGGAGATACTATTTCATTTAAGATATCCCCGTTGGAGGTTAGTTGTCTCTTCCTAGGTGGTGATTGTTTGTCTCTTCCCTAGTGAAGTTGATACTTTTCCCATGGAGTTTTTCTTTGTCGAGTTTGTCCCTCGTCGGTTTCTCTTTTCTATGTTTCATTTTTTGTATACAGTTATCCCCCTGTGACATCATTTCCCACAGGTTCTTCGTCTTACATTTGTGGCATCTTAGGGCCAAACATTTGTTCAATGTTTGTATTTAATTATCTCCTATCACATCGAGACGAAGATTTCAATCTCCATATCTCCGGATAAAAGAAACTGAAATAGGGGCATCTGTCGCACCCTAATTTTTAACCCTAAGATCTCACATCTTTGTGCATCATCTCGTATAACATTTCTAGGTCAATCATACCTACATGGCTAACCATATCTTTATGCTTTATCATTTATGTTTGTCCATTATTGAATTAGGGATTTGCTTCAAGAAGGGCCTTAAGAGTTAGTCATCCAAGTATTGAGTGAACCGTCAACCAGGTCCTTCAGGAAGTATGAGAAGAATGGGAGCTTCTATCCCATTAAGACTAAGTTTGGAGATGCGGAAGATGTTTGGATTCTTCAAAATATGGCTCTGATGCTAAATTTATCTTCAACTTGTCAAGCAGTAAAAGTCAATTTTAATCCAAGAATGTTTTATTCTTATCCAAGAAGTTCGACCAGTGTTAGGAATTTCACTTTTTTCCATCAAATATACAAATACCAAGTCCATGTTCAAGCCATTATTTCAAGATCCAAAAGAATTCAAACACCGAAGATTTAAGCCAAATTCAAGTGCATCATTCACCGATTCAAGCTCACCTCAAGCAACCAAGGCAACTTAAATTTGATTGTTTTACGGTTATATCTGTGATCTAATTGACATGACAGTCACAAATGATGAGGTCAAGATCATTCAAGTGGATTGTTGGAATCCAAATTTCATTAAAAAAAACGCGTTAAGGAGAAGCATCATCTCAAGGTCGATTTGTCAAGATTGCATACGTAGTCTTTGGGTGTCCATCGGGTCTCTAAAGCTCAAGTCAAAACATAATTAAGTTATGAAAATAGTGTGGAGTTGCAAGAATCGCGAGCTTACGTCACTTTCCGTCATTTTGAACTCTTTTACTCAAGTCATCCAATTCAACTTCCCAAATTACAAATTCCATATGAGTCCACTTAAATATTCACCTTTTGAGAATATCAAGCTCAAACTAATTTCAAGGATTTAAAATTCACATTCAGGACGTCATTCAAATTAACTCTAAAATTCAAGCATGATACATGCAGCCTTATGTCTCTGGAAATCCACCACAGGCCCAACAAGAAGAATCCCCAATGGGAAAACCCAAATTGACATTGCCAAAACTACTTAAATTTGGGGGAGAACCTAATCCATCGTGCAAATGATATTGGCTCAAATATACTTAGAGGTGTAATCTATACACCTAGCTCAACTAAAGCCTTTATTGAGCAGGAAAACTTACAACACGCACAAATATTACATTGGGACAACAAATGAAAAATAAATCAAAATTATTGATGCTCAAATTACAACCAAGCCCAGAGCAAAAGTTTGTAGCAATGACCGATAAGGATGTCAAATCATAGTCAGCAAGAGGAGAATCCGCAAAATTTATGAAACTCTCCAATGGAATACTTGAGTCCGTGGTCAGCATCAACCTTTGAAAATCAGTCGTTGGAACTTCTCTTGAATCCAAAACACGATGAAGCCGTTTCTGGAGAGGCTTACACGCTGTGAACTGTTAGATACGATGAAAAGCACTACCTTTTGACTAGAGAATACAATGTGAATCCAGCATCACCCTTTAAGCTGCGAAAAAGGAGAAGAACACCAACAGCCTACCTGCTTTTGTTTTCACAAAATTGACGTCACAAAGTATCCAACTAACCGGGTTTAGCAAAATCAAACCAGAATACATCGAGTTCCCACACGGAAGGGAGGAAAGATTGGCAAACCTGAAAGATCCAATCGTGCTCCAGTCATCCTGACCCTGTTGAAAACTCCTGAGGCTCCTCTGCATAAGCACTCCCTCCTTATTTACCAAATACTTTCCCTTGATTCAAGTTTCATTGTTGAACAAAGCAAGCCCTGGCAGTAGTACTTCCATAGATTCTGTCACGAACTCGATTAATGCACTTAAAAGTACCCCCAAACAGGACTAAGTTGCCTTTGTATATGATCAATAAAATGTCTCTTGAGGGTTTTCAATTGCTCAACATGGTGTGCCCCTAAGAAAATAACCTTTAATCCTTCATTCACCGTTGGACCGGTTCCTTTTAAATGTAACACATGACAATCATTAATACGTGATTAAACTGAGATTCACAAAGAGTGATAAGATAAAAACTGCAAGAACCATAAACCTTGTCTATTTCTAGAGTAAGTTGGCACCTGATCTCGCATATGAAAATCCACATGTTAATTCATGCACACTCGGACCAGTTCAGCAAAAACCACAATCGTGTTACCTCAAGCTCTCACGGTTTAAAGGAGCAACCTGTCTCAAGCACCTACAAGAGAAAATCATGGAAAGGGAATCAAACTATCATCAAAACATTCAAAGCACAACTCATAACTGTTGTTTTCGGAATTGAAAAATTGAGTTTGGCAGAAGGAAATTATCGGGACGAGTCGCGTACTAGGTCGCTTTCTTTAAGACGTTTCGCTGTACTGCCAAATTATGAAAAGCAGTCGATTTACGACAATGTCTCCAGGATAAAACAGCCCGTTCAATAACGTACGATTGATAAATCGCTCTAGAAATACACCTTTCTAAGTAACAGTATCTGGCGAAAATAGCCAGTCGCAAAAACAAGAAAAAAAGGATTTGTAGACGAAGAGAATTAAGGGAGAGAAGATGAAAAATGAATATTCACTACTGAACTTCTACCCTGTATTTATAGGTAGCTAGTAAGGCTGAGTAGGGAGAAATTTGTGGTGAATGGAGAAAATCGTGGTGAATGGAGAAAATCGTGGGAGAATGGGAAAATACTGGATCTAGTCAATATGGCAGTTACTGACCAATTATTTTCTTAATTAATTAATATTTATTATTAATTAATTTTCCACCGAATTACATTAATTAATTAATGATAGTTAAATTCTATAAATTTGGGTCCAAAAAATAATTCATCTAGACCGGACCGGACTGAAGCGAGTCGAGCCGAGCCGGCCGACCGGACGGACGGCGGCGGCGGCGGCGCGCGCGCGTGTGTGTCTTGTTGGTCATGGGTGTGTCCTCACTCCTTTCACAAAATTGGGTGCCCTTTAGGGCCCAACCCAATTGACCAAGTTGGAATATATAAACACTACTAATATTTCCATTCCCTTCAATGTGGGACTAAAATTAATCTTTTCAAATTCACTTCTATATTAGTTCTTACTTGTGTTCATTTATTGCCCATTAATTGTCAATAAATCTTTCCAATTCCCACTCTAATTAATATAATTCCGACGTTCCTCCACTTGAATTTAAAAGAGATTTTAGAAGTACGTCAGACGTTTCTAAGATTGAGCATAAGCAAAGGTGTCTACGACTTGAACCTTAGCGTAGCGAGTATGATTCTGATTCAACAAGAGTGACACCATTGTCTTGAACTCTATCTCGGACATCAGACCCGCACACAACCTTTCCGTAAGGTGTATTCTTGTAGCCCGTGCTTTAGTGACCCTGCACGTGTATCCTGGTTTAGTGAATGCTCTAGGAATTCTGCCTCGAAATTCCATAGGAACCGGCCTCAGTTCCACAGTCACATAGGTGAATCTATCAAGAGTACTCCTGTAGCCTAGGTACTCCCTCATACAGAGTATAGATCTCATTAAGAGTTTCTATTATCTCATCCTCTCACTACTTCAGGATTCATGCTTTACTTGCATGATCATTTTCATATTACTCATAACTTGTTATTACCCATTGGACCTAAGTCTTGGGATCTCCAGTCATTTAAGTCGGGTTACCATCATGAGTAACTAATTGCTTTATAGGCATTAGTCCCATCTTTTTGGAAGTATTATGGACTTTCTCTCTAGCTAATCCTTTCATCAAAGGATCTGCTAAGTTCTCATCAGTGCGTACATGATCCACTCTCACAGCTCCTTTATAGATACAATCTCTAACAATGCTATGTTTTCTTCTAATTTGACGTCTTTTACCATTATAATAACGGTTCCCAACTTTTGCAATAGCCGCGGTACTATCGCAGTGGATCAACACAGCTGGTATAGGTTTTTCCCATAAAGGAATCTCAGCTAGCAAGCATCTTAACCAACTTGCTTCTTCACTAGTTGTAGCTAATGCTATCATCTCAGACTCCATTGTGGAATGTGCCAGAATGGTTTGTTTCTTTGATTTCCAAGATACAGCTCCTCCGGCTATACTAAATATATAACCACTAGCAGCTTTGGAATCATCCGATAAGGTGTTCCCATCTGCATCACTATACCCTTCTAGTACAGCAGGAAATTTCTGATAGTGTAGGTCGAGGTCCATAGTCCTTTTAAGGTACCTCATTACTCGCTCAATAGTTGCCAATGTTCGTTACTCGGCCTACTTGTAAATCTGCACAACAATCCTACAACATATGCAATGTCGGGTCTAGTACAATCAGTGGCATACCTAAGACTGCCAATGATGCTCGCATATTCGGCTTGTTTGACACTTTCTCCAGTGTTCTTAAATAGTTTCACACTTGGATCATACGGAGTGCATGCAGGTTTACAATCAAAGTATTTATATTTCTTTAAGATCTTCTCCACATAGTGAGATTGATCCAAAGAAATTCCTTGGTCGGATCTCGTGATCTTGATACCCAGGATCACGTTTGCTTCTCCGAGGTCTTTCATATCAAATTTATTGCATAACAATGATTTCATATCATTAATGGCCTGAACGTTTGATCCAAATATAAGTAGATCGTCTACATATAGACATATGATAGTACAAATGCGATTCTCAGATTTGTAATAAACGCACTTGTCACTTTCATTCACTTTGTACCCATTAATTATCATTAAGTTGTCAAACTTTTCATGCCATTGTTTAGGGGCTTATTTTAGTCCATACAGAGACTTATCTAACTTATAGACCTTGCTTTCTTGTCCTTGGATTACAAACCCTTCTGGTTGTTCCATATAGATCTCTTCTTCTAAGTCACCGTTTAAAAAAGCTATTTTAACATCCATTTAGTGTACTATTAAGTTATAAATGGCTGCTATTGAAATGAGTACCCTAATGGATGTAATTCTAGTGACCGGAGAAAAGGTGTCGAAGAAATCTATATTTTCTCTTTGTCTAAAAATCCTTGGCTACAAGGCAAGCCTTGTATTTCTCAATCGTTCCATCAGGTTTTAGTTTCTTTTTCAAAACCCATTTGCAACCAATTGGTTTGCAACCCGGGGGTAAGTCTACTAAGTTCCAGGTCTTGTTAGATTCTAGAGAATCTATCTCATCATTAATGGCTTCTTGCCATAAGTCTGCATCCATAGATGACAGTGCTTCTTGAAGATTTATTGGATCTTCTTCTACATTATAATCGGCCCCATATTCTTTAGCAACTCTAGCTCTTTTACTTCTTCGAAGTTCTGTTTCTACATTGTCGCTGCTTCCAGTGCTTTTTATCACAGGAATGTGACTCGATTGTGAGCCCCCATTATTTCTCGATCTGAAAGGAAATTTGTCTTCGTAGAATTCAACATCGTTTGATTCTATAATTACTCTGGCATTTAGGTCATAAAACCTGTATGTCTTGTTGTTTGCTGCATACCCGATGAATACGCATTCATAGGCTCTACTAGCGAGTTTAACTCGTTTCGGATCTGGAATTCTGACATAAGCCAGACAGCCCCAAGTTCTCAAATAAGACAAATTTGGTTGTCTTTTCTTTAATATCTCATGAGGTGAGATCTTACTTTTTGACTTGGGAACTTTATTCAGGACATAGCAAACAGTCAATAAAATTTCCCCCCACCAGTGAGGTGCAGCACCAGAATTTATCATGATTGCGACTACAAGTTCAGTAAGAGTCCTATTCTTTCTTTCTGCTTTACCATTCATTTCAGGAGAGTATGGAGCAGTCGTTTCATGTATAATACCATGTTCAGCATAAAAATCATTAAACAAGCTAGAGTCATATTCGGTTCCCCTATCACTGCGAAGTCTCTTAATCTTCTTGTTAAATTGATTCTCAATTTCAGTTACATACACCTTAAACATGTCAAGCGCTTCACTTTTATTCTTCATTAGATATACATAAGTACAATCAGAGCAATCGTCAATAAAAGTGATAAAATAACGTTTATTATTTCTAGTTAAACTTCCATCTATTCACATATATCAGAGTGTATAAGATCTAGGGGATCAGATTCTTTTATAATTGATTTATGTGAAGTCTTTGTTATTTTTGCTTGACTACAAAATTCACATTTATTGGAATCATTGACATTTAGTTTAGGGATTAGGCCTATGTTGCTTGCATTAGAAATGATTCGTTTATTAATGTGACAAAGTCTACCATGCCAAATATTAAAGTCACAAAGAGTAAACAGAAGGAGAAATTTTTATTTAAATCAACATTCAACTTAAACATGCCATCAGTGGCGTACCCTTTTCCTACAAAAATACCATTCTTAGTGATGGTGTACAAATCTGCTCCTAAAGTTTGACTAAACCCTGCCTTATTCAAAAGAAAACCAGAAACAAGATTCTTCCTAATTTCAGGAACATGCATGACGTCCTTCAAGATCAAGGTCTTTCTTGAAGTGAACTTCAGCTCAACATCTCCAATTCCAGCAACATTAGTGGTGTGAGCATCTCCCAACAACACTTTCTTATCTTCAGCATTCATGTATGTCTTAAACATAGCACGATCATAGCAGACATGACGAGTGGCGCCAGTGTCTATCTACCAACCATCACTTCCACCAACCATGTTGATTTCAGTGATTATGGCAATGAGTTGCTCATCAGTCAGGTTAACCTGAGCATTTGAGCCAGCTGCAGGTTTAGAGCTGCTCCTACATTTCTTTGCCATATGGCCCGGTTTCCCACAGTTGTAGCAAGAGAAAACCAGAGCATCATTTCTTTGAGGTGGTGGTTGTTGCCTAGCAAATGGAGCCGATGGGGCCCTAGAGGGATTCCCATTCTTAGTTCGGTTCATAGCATTGCGGTTCTGATTCTTTAAAGGTTTGCCCTTAGGCTTCAGAATCGCACCGAATTTCTTTTTGTTGTTAGACACAACTAAGACTTCTTCTTTCTGATCTTGTTTCTGAGCCTCCTCTTCAATTCGGAGGCGAGTAATCAGACTCTCGATTGAAAATTCTTTTGTTTTATGACGAAGCACATTTTTGAAATCTTTCCAACCAGGGGGCAGTTTGTCAATAATTACAGCAATTTGAAATTGTTCATTGAGGGGCATACCTTCTGTAATAATCTCATGAGCAATCTTCTGAATTTCGTGGCTTGAGCTTCCACCGACTTCTCATCCACCATCTTGTAGTTCAAAGTAGCGAATGACAGCAAATTTCTTCGCACCTGCTTCTTCAGTATCATATTTTCTTTGCAGAGCCTCCCATACCTGTTTAGCAGTCCTATAGCTACTGTAGTAGTCGTACAGATCATCAGCAAGGCTGTTCAGAATGTGATTTTTGCACAAATAATCATTCTCGTGCCATAAGGCGATTTCTTTCGGAGCTGTAGATCATCTGCTGCAGCCTTAGCTTTTGCAGCATCTGAGTCAGACGTTTTGGAAGTCCCGTCTGGATCTGCAAGTGAGTTACCATTAGGTAGTTCAGATGATGCAGAAGGGACAACCGGGATATCCTCAGTCAGAACGTGGGCAACCTTTTCAGAGTTAAGAAAAACTTCATCTTAGTTTGCCAACGTTTGAAATTGGAACCCTCAAACCTGAAAGGTTTGTCAGAGACCGAAGTGGTCGCAGTAGTACCGATACTTTCCTCAGTTGCCATGGCACTTATTAAAACGTCTTAAAATTGTTGTTTTCGGAATTGAAAAATTGAGTTTGGCAGAAGGAAATTATCGGGACGAGTCGCGTACTAGGTCGCTTTCTTTAAGACGTTTCGCCGTACTGCCAAATTATGCAAAGCAGTCGATTTACGACGATATCTCCAGGATAAAACAGCTCGTTCAATAATGTACGATTGATAAATCGCTCTAGAAATACACCTTTCTAAGTAACAGTATCTGGCGAAAATAGCCAGTCGCAAAAACAAGAAAAAAAAAAGAAAAAAGGATTTGTAGACGAAGAGAATTAAGGGAGAGAAGATGAAAAATGCATATTCACTACTGAACTTCTACCCTGTATTTATAGGCAGCTAGTAAGGCTGAGTAGGGAGAAATTCGTGGTGAATGGAGAAAATCGTGGTGAATGGAGAAAATCGTGGGAGAATGAGAAAATACTGGATCTAGTCAATATGGCAGTTACTGACCAATTATTTTCTTAATTAATTAATATTTATTATTAATTAATTTTCAACCAAATTACATTAATTAATTAATGATAATTAAATTCTATAAATTCGGGTCCAAAAAATAATTCATCTAGACCGGACCGGACCGAACCGAGCCGAGCCCGACGAACGGCGGCGGCGGCCGCGCTGCGCGTGTGTGTCTTGTTGGTCATGGGTGTGTCCTCACTTCTTTCACAAAATTGGGTGCCATTTAGGGCCCAACCCAATTGACCAAGTTGAATAAATAAACACTACTAATATTTCCATTCCCTTCAATGTGGACTAAAATGAATCTTTTCAAATTCACTTCTATATTAGTTCTTACTTGTGTTCATTTATTGCCCATTAATTGTCAATAAATCTTTCCAATTCCCACTCTAATTAATATAATTCCAACATTAACAGCATCCCGAAACACAATAAGGCAAACATAGAAGTAATCCCATGGCATTGATTACAGGTTCAAAAAAATCAATCATTTTCCTAATCAGAAAAAGATATGTCAAGAGGTTTTTTGAAATATTTAATCACAAAGCAGTGCAAGAATCAACGGAAGACAAAAGTGGAAAATTCATTAACACATTGAAACCCCAAAACCGAGAATTAACTCATCCTAGCCTATAAAAGCATCTTGTTTTCACTCAAAAAAGGACAGACACGCCTGACCAGAAGTGGGCATGCAGAAGTTCAGGAAGAATTCAAAAGTTCAAAAATCACACACACACACACCTTGAGAAAAAGAATTAGAATCGCGATCTCACCAAAAGGCGACATGATCCTTCTGCACTCATCAACACGAACCTCTCAAAACTCCTACAAAAATACCCTGTGAAGCTTCACATTCGAGCCTCATCAAGAAAAGGAAGAAGAAGGCGAAAGTATTCGTACCTAGAGTGAGCTGAGGGACCTCATCTCTGGTTTTCTATACTGGTCGTTTAATTTCATCTCGTTGCTTCACCGGAGTGAACCCCTCTACTCCGTAGGTTGGTGTTTATGTCATCTCTTTGCTTAGATCTTGTTATCACTGAATAGAATAGACTTCCTTGATCGTTTACACTAAGGTTTCATGGCCTGAGGCCTTTGCATCATCATTTAATTTTGTCTTGTAGCATCTAGGGTCCATCCTTTGTTTGCCTTGTTTTCTTTTGATTGTTGATGAATTAAGTGAAGCTATGGCCAAATTAGGGTAAAGAACGTGGCCGGGGTAATATAGGTTATGGGTGATTTTTCCCTCTTCCGTTGTCGGAGGCAATTATCGGCGTGGCAGAGATGGTCACTTACCCGTTGAAAGAAATTAGGAGAGAGAGCACATTGTTTCTATATTGTTAATATTTCTGAATGTTTGGAATGGTGACCACCTTTATTTCATTTTTTTTCTGGATATGACTTTGGGCCTCGGGCCCTATCAAGTGCTATTCTGCACCCTGACTTTACCTCTACACCCACTGAATTGTAAACCAAGACTAATGGGCTTAACGCCCGCGACCCACCCTTTTTTCTAAGTTTTTCTTCATTGATTTGGTTCATGGGCTATCTTTTTTCTTACACCCCTCTCCAACTTGCACCCTCCTTTTTTGGATGAAGACTTGTGGGCCTACAAAGGAGGCCTACGTGTTTTTTTTACACTTTTGTTACCCCCATGTTTGTTGTTATATGAGTTTTTTTTATTAAATATTGGTTTTAACTATGAGTTTAATTTTGATATTGGATTTTACAGTTAATTTAGTTTTTTTTATTAAATTGTGACGTTGCTCTTGGCTTTGGTTTCATTTAAAATGTGGATCTTTATATCTTGATTCTAAGTTTGTGATAGTTCTTTTACTAAGTCCATGATTCAAGATTTGCAACTAAATCCTTGTTTCAGAATCATAAGGATGTTAACATTGGTTCATGAGTTCCTCGATGTGTTTTCATTGATTTGATTTGCATTTTATTTTTACACCTATACTCAATAACTGTTCTTGATATATGACGTTGTGCACGTGTTCACGTCCAAGGGAAGAACCTGTATATAACTTTTTCTAAGTTATATACAATTCATTTTTCATTTGCATTATTTCTCCTGCTTGATCCTTGATTTTTTTCAGGTTGATCAGCTTAGGTCACCCTTATATATCCCAACATAAGTTTCCCCCCTATGTTTTCAACTTTAGACAACTTATTAATTAAATCCTCTATTCTCCCCACAAGAGAATTAGAGTGATTCATCTGTGTATTCGAGATATCATTCTTCTACCCCATAACATAATCGAGAAAGATGTAGCATCTTTTTCGCTTGAGAGAGATATGCGGCATACTCGTCGTTTAAATTTGATTTGGAGCCCTTCTCTCAATGTGATACAAAGACTGTCTTCCATACATTTGTGATGGTTAAGTCGAGTGTTCTCCCTAAGATGACGACTTGTCTCTTTTCCTAGAATCAATCAACAAACCTTCTCTCTCCTGGAACTTTGACCATAGTCAAGAGTTCCTCAATCCCTTTAGGGGAACTACAAATTCTCTGATTCCACTCCCGTCAGGATACGTAGGCACAAGATGTGAGTTCTTGGCGAGCATACTTAGAAGTAAACCCCTAGGTCTCTTACCCTTGGCATACAACAATAACACAATAAAACAAGAGGTTCCTTTAGAGTACTACAGATGCTTAAGATGCTAACAGCTTCCCTAGGTTTAACCAACCCCCGAACCTTAGACTCTCTAACTTTGCATTTGCATTGCATACTCATGAGTTATTTCGATCTTTTACCCTTCCCTTGAACAAATTACAGACATGTGGTGAATAATGATTTGCGATTCAAGTTAATCAATAGCTTGGTATCCAATTCTCACCGTGACATCGTGTATCAACTATTTTGGGACTACTCCTTCATATTCATCGCACTACATCCTAAGAAAGCCAAGTTGAGTTAAGGGTAACTAAAGGTTCTCAATGTCACAGGCTCCTAGGTTGAAAATAGTAAGTGTTTTCACGAATACTCATTCAATAGTACTATTTTCAAGAGGGCCTCAACTGAGTGGTGATTTCTTAAGTCAGCTTGGTCGGGAATCAACTTCATATAAGCCTCCTTGAATATATCACCTTCCTATCATAAGTGCACTCAAGTCCAGGTACAAGACTCATCTCACCATACAAAATTAACAACCCTAAGCAGAAACATATATACAGATAAGCAGATATATAGATATACAACAAAAACACAAATAAATAAGTTAGGGGGAACCCTAGTGAAGTCACCATTTCTGTCGTGGTGAGAATCAAATACCAAGCTATTGATTACATTAAATCGCAAATCATTATTCACCACCAGTCTTTAATTTGTCTAAGGTAAGGGAAACACATGAGTATGCAATGCAATGCAAAGTTAGAGAGTCTAAGGTTCAGGGGTTGATTATACCTAGGGAAGGTGTTAGCATCCTAAGCATTTGTAGTACTCTACAGGAACCTCTTATTTTATTGTGTTATTGTTGTTTGCTAAGGGTGAGACCTAGGGGTTTGTTTCTAAGTATGCTCGCCAAGAAATTGCACCTTGTGCCTACGTATCCTGACGGGAATGGAATCAGGGCATTTGTAGTTCCCCTAAAGGGATGAGGAACTCTTGATTGTGGTCAAGGTTCCAGGAGGAAAGGTTTGTTGATTGATTCTAGGAGAAGAGACAAGTCATCATCTTAAGGAGAATACTCGTCTTGAACCACCATAAACATATGGAAGACGATCTTTGCTTCACATTGAGAGAATGGCTCTAACTCGGATATATAATCAGCGAGTATGCCACATACCTCTCTCGAGTCGAAAAGATTCTACATATTTCTCGACTACATTATGGGGTAGGAACATTATATCTCGACTACATAGATGAATCATGTCTAATTATATTGTGGGAGAAAAGGGGATTTAAATTGATGAGTTGTCTAAGTT
Organism: Lathyrus sativus; assembly: GCA_963859935.3. Classification (NCBI taxonomy): domain Eukaryota; kingdom Viridiplantae; phylum Streptophyta; class Magnoliopsida; order Fabales; family Fabaceae; genus Lathyrus; species Lathyrus sativus. Next base: position 59,740 of record CAWUDS030004655.1, on the reverse strand, counting down.
GAAATCCTATGGGAATCAATTTTTAGATATAAGGGTGTATCCTAAGCTGATCAACCTGAAAGGAATCAGGGATCAAGTAGGGGAAATGATGCAAATGAATAAAATGTTCATGACTAAGAAGTCAAGAACAAAATCCTTCCCTTGGACACAAACATGTGCAGATAAAAGCATTGTGTATAAAAAATAAACATCAATTATAGGTACAAAAATCAAGGTACAAATTAGTCAACAAATACGCTTTGGGAAATTTAAAATAAACACCTCGTATCTTTAAGATTCTAACACGAAGAATTAATTGCGAACTTAGACTAAGAGTTAAATATAAATTTTAATTAAGGAATAATCACACATTAAGATTTAATTACAGATTATCATGGCTTGAGAGAAAAAAATAAATGAGAAAAAATGAACTTAAAATCAACTTGAATGGTTGGGGTCTTACGTGAAATTAGGAGGTGCAAAAAAAACGACTCATATGGGCTTATGCCTAAAGCCCAATCAGATTCACATTTTTATTTTTGGAGGAAAAAAAACCGCCTTGATAAGGTTCATCTTCCTTATCTCTTCTCTTTCTTCTACTCAACTTAGTCTATAGGTATTACTGATGTGTATCTTTGATCTACAATCTTTTCTTTGCGACACCTATGAATTTGGTGTGTTTTTTGTATGAATTTTTTCTTTTCTGGATGGTGTATCAAATTCGGGAGATATGTGTACAAGTTTCTTTTTGAATCTGAAAAATTCCCTCCTTCAGATCATGTGTTGTTTCCCATTTATACTCTCTTTTGTGATTTCAGAATTAACATGGTGATGATGATGTTTCCAAATCAAGCTTGAACATGCCGGACTAATTTTGGAAGGAAATAAAATATGCTTTTAAATGTGTTCCTAGATTATGTTTTTTTTTTTGTTTTTCTCCAACTTGTCATGTTTCCTCTTATTTGTATTTCAAAAACTTGAATTGAATGTGATGGAACAGGGTGTTGAATGCTTTCCTTCTTCTTTCTGACATGTCGTGAACTTGCCAATTCTGAACCTATTATGTCCAAATATGTTGGAAACATGTTTGTTAACGATTTGGAAATAGAGTAATTTTGCCTTGATTGTGTTTGAAATGGTTTATGATATTGAAAATTTCGAATCTTCAGGCGGATTTTAATTGTTTCAGGTGTTCCTACGACTTCTCGAGGCTTAATTTAGAGCCCAAATTTCACAAAGTGGGATTCGTTAGCATGACGTGTACAGGTACTAGTTTTCTTCTAGCAGTGTTTTGTACCAATGATTGAGTAAGCTTATTATCTCCATTAGAAGAACTTCTTAGGCTTGTAGGAAGTGAAAATGGATCATACATGGTATTGTTGCTTCTTATCAATGCTCCACGAGGTACTCATGAGTGAAAATGGTGTTATTAGCATAATAGGTTGTAGTAGTAAAGCACCTCTAGTCCCTTCCTCTTTTATTTTCCTTCTTCAAGGTTTATGTACTTTGTTTGTTCATGGCGCTAACTTTGGTTATTGAATCTTAAATGAGGGCACGGTTGAATTCTACCGGATACAGATTAGCAGGGTTGCATGGTTGTGACGGGGTTGGGTATGAAGCAAAATACCTTGAAGAGCTTAGGATTCATGAAGAGATGTGCTTGAATTTTGTGTAATGGCTTGTAAAAGGAAGATGTGAGCTTTGATGATTTTAACCGAATGGATTTGTGTTAGAATCACGAGATTCTTGACTTAGTTCCTTTGAGTTTTTTTGCAAATGAGACTATGTGAATTTTGTTCTTCTTTGTAGAAACTTTTGAATGGTTAGTATAATTGGACTTTATACTTCCTTGTAGAAATATTTGAAAGGTTAGTGTAATTGCACTTGGAACTTCTTTGTAGAAACTTTTGAAAGGTTGTTGTAATTGAACTTTGTGCTTCTTTGTTGAAATCTTTGGAAAGATTAATGTAAATTACACTTTGTACTTCTTTGTAGAAATATTTGGAAATTAAGGTTTGGATGGCTTGGTTTGTAAAGAGATTCTTGATTTTTCATAACCTTAAATTTTCTTAAATTTTAGGATCCAAACCATGGTGTAAGCCTCGTGACCTGAATGACGAGTTTTCATATGAATCACCTTGCTAAAAACCACAGATTTAAAGATGGTAAGCATTACAGATTGAGCAAACCATATCTTGGTGTGAAATGAATTTTTGTGTGAAAAAAATGTGAAACTTTAAGGCCTTGATAAAACTAAGTCTTATTCGAATACTTGAACAACCTCATACTCAACATCAGTATTTTTATTCTTGCAATTTGGATGCTAGCATACAGGCTTTCTCCTTTTATTTAATACGTTTAGTTATAGATCTACACAAATCGAACTGTTCGAACTTAATACATTGTGAATCAAACTTCTAAAATCATTGGAAATCCATAAGCCGAATCGTACCACTTGATCGCTGCGAAATCTAAGTCAAACTCGTGTTCAGAGCAGCAAATATTCGAGAAATGAATAATCTTAAACACAAAGACCATAACCTCATCCTTGGCACCGTGACTTGTATTTTGTGCCTAACTCTTTTGTTTTAACGAGCTCTCCTTCACAATTCCATAGAATCTCGGTTGAAGTAATGATGAAGCCCTGATCACATGTTCTAGTGTCTTGATTTAAAGTACCCTTGGCTATCAAAACCTGATTTCACAAAATATAGCCAGAAAACATCAAATGGAAACCTTAGTGACGACTTTAAGTCAGGATCCACTGGTCATATTATGAAATGCTTGACTGTGAGAATAAGTATTGTCTCCTCTTGAAAATTGATGCTCCTGCACAAGTTGGTTAGTGATAAAAAGAAAAAATGCACACAAGGATCGTATGACCTAACAATGTTATGCAGGGCGATGCATGACGAGGTGGGATCTTAGGTTAAAAAATTAGGGTGTGACACCAAGATAAAACTAATTTTACATGTTCTTATGGAATGTTCTCCTACCGACGAATGCCATTCAGACTGTGCAACACTCCCACAACCTTCTAGAGATGTATGATGACAATATTTGCAAACTTCCTTGAGGATATCATGGAAGTATTCATGGACGATTTTTCTGTCTGCGGATCTACATTTGAAGGATGCCTAGCTAACTTAAAAAAAGTACTAGAAAGGTGCATTAAAGTCAACCTTGTGCTAAATTGGGAGAAGTGCCACTTCATGGTAAGGGAAGGCATAAACCTAGGGCGCATTGTGTCTGAAAGAGGAATTGAGGTTGATAAAGCATAAATCAAGGTCATGGAGAATCTTCAACCACCTAAAATAATTAGAAAAGTTAAAAGCTTTCTTTGACACGTCAGTTTCTATTGACGCTTTATTAAAGGCTTCTTGAAAGTTACTAAACCATTAATCGGTATTTTGATGAAAGATGCTGAATTCATTTTTAACGAAAAAATGTTTGGAATATTTTAATCTCCTTAAGAAAGCACTAATCTCCGCACCCATTATACAACCCCCTGATTGGAGTAAACAATTTAAGATTATGTGTGATGCTAGTGACTATGCCATAGGCGCTATCTTAGGACAATGAAAAGACAAGAAAATTCATGTCATATACTATGCAAGAAGAACCTTAGATGATGCCCAGATAAATTATGTCACCGCTGAAAAAGAAATTTTAGTTGTGGTGTTCGCAATAGATAAATTTCTTTCTTATTTAGTAGGAGACAAAATCATTATATACACATATCATGTTGCTATAAGATATTTTTTAACAAGTAAGGATGCAAAACCCAGGTTACTTCGATGGACCCTATTGTTGCAAGAATTCCATTTGGAATTCCGAGACAAGAAAAAGACCGAGAACGTGGTAGATGACCACCTCTCAAGACTAAAGAATCTAAAGCCAGAACATGTACCTATAAATGATAACTTCACTTACGATAGACTAGTCGTGTCAATTGACATCGAAGGAATGAGCTATATTTACTATCTCGATTATATTAAAGAAAAATACTCAAACTTTGAGGGTGAGGTAGAAGAGGAAGATGCCTTAGTGCACAAGACTGTACCAAGGTATGCTGATTAAGTAAACTACCTAACAACTAAATTTTACCTCCTTATATAACCTATCAACAAAAGAAGAAATTCTTTCACGACTTAAAAGACTTTTATTGGGATGAACCCCTTCTCTTTAGGAGAGGAGTTGATGGCCTGTTTCACTGTTGCTTTCCTGAGGAGGAAATCGAGAGCGTTATGAGCCACTGTCATTCTTCTCCTTATAGAGGACACGAAAATACTTCTAAGAGATGAGCAAAGATTCTTTAAGTTGGTCTTTATTAGCCTAACATGTGGCACAATGTCCATGCTGTAATCATGAATTGTGACTGATGCCAACACACTGGAAACATTTCCCGACGAGATGAAATACCTTTAAGAAATATATTAAAGGTATAGGTTTTTGACATGTGGGGAATCAATTTCATGGGTCCTTTTCCATCCTCAATGGGAAATAAATACATACTTGTAGTTGTTGATTATGTATTCAAATGGATAGAAGTCATTACTTCTCTTACAAACGATGCATGAGTTGTAACTAAAATGTTTAAGAATTATACCTTCCCTAGGTTTGGAGTACCAAGGTTAGTCATAAGCGATGGAGGATCACATTTTATATCTAGGATATTCGAGAAGCTCTAACGCAAGTATGGGGTGCAACATCGAATCGCTACACCTTATCACCCCCAGGCAAGTAGGCAACTAGTGGTTTCCAATAGAGAAATCAAACAAGTTTTAGATAAGACTGTTGCAACCTCTAGAAAGGATTGGTCGTCTAAGTTAAACGAAACATTATGGGCATATAGGACTACCTATAAAACGCCCATAGAGACAACACTATTCAAACTCGTGTACGAAAAATCATGTCACCTACCGGTCGAGCTAGAACATAAAGCTTATTGGGTTGTTAAGATCCTAAACATGGATTATGAAGCTGTCGACGAAAAGAAGATATTATATATTCACGAGTTAGAAGAACTAAGGTTAGACGCTTATGAAAATGCCTAGATTTACAAAGAGCAAACAAAAAGATGGAATGATACGTGTATTGCTAGAAGATATTTTTCTATAGGATAACTAGTACTCACTTTTAACTCCAGACTAAGATTGTTCCCAGAAAAACTTCGTTCCCAATGGTCGGGACCGTTTGAAGTAGTAAACGTCATGTGATCTAGAGCAGTTGAAATTTGGAGTAAGTTAACGGTGCGTTTATAGTAAACAGGCAAAGGCTCAAACACTATTATAGTGATGAAATTACATATCACTTATCTAGATGGAAACTGATTGAGCTGCCTGCTAGTCCACCCGAGGAATGAACTTCAAAAGTGCATCGAGATAGCGACGTAAAACAAAGCGATGCGTGGGAGGAAACCCACGAGTTTCTTTTCATTTTTCCATATCCATAATAAATAAATGGCATAATTTAAAACTTTTTAATTATTTAATAGCTTTGTTTATGTGTTTATCTTTTCAGGTCCACTTCATTCTCATTAGCGAATTTTTCCACTAACATTTTTTAAGAATGCAGCACGATGACAACATGAGGATCATTTTCAAGAACGATGCCCAGAGAAGGCGTTATGAAGTCTTAGCTGAAAAGATCATATCACCTACTCGACATATAGACTTCTCATGCCTAATAACCTTAGGACTCAGAGATAGCATCCAATACATGTTTAACCTTATCAGTTAGGATTGTTTCTCAGTTGAGAAACATCCAACTTACCAAAACCTGAACTTGGAGTTCCTAAGCTCTTTTCATTACCATCATCACCTAGAACTAGGATAAAACAAAGGCTTAACTACCTTTAGGATTTTAGGGCACGACTACTGACTTAACCACCGAGAGTTAGCTTTAATTTTAGGATTCAATTATGGACCACGTGTCTTCACTGAGGTACCAGAAGTGATGATATGCAAGCTGAATTAGATTTTTTTTGGGGTGGCATCATGGAAGACTTTCCACCAGATTATGAGAGAATGAACTCCACCCAAATCCACAATCTAGCCATTAGGTATTTCCAGATGGTCGTAGCTCAGACATTCTTTAGGAAGGAAGAGAATATTGGACCGACCCGTAAAGAAAAAGTGTTCATTATGTTCAGTGTTTTTCAGTCTCGCCCAATAAATTTTGATGCTTTCTTACTCGCTGAATTAGATAGAGTCACTAACTAGACCATAGGAAATATTTATGTAGGCAGTACAGTCACCCACATAGCCTTAGCCTTAGGCCTACACAAATAAGTAGATCACCTGACTCCTATGCGGATATAACTTGCTAGATCTAGATTATTTCCTAAATACAAGTTTAGAGAGGCGATGGGGACCAAATGAGTTCAAGATAGTAATTTTGAGTGAAGTTATTCACCAGTTTAACCTTCAAAATCCTTAAAATACAAGTGCTCACAACCATGAAAGTTGGAGTTACCAATTAGAAGATCAGGGTGAGACACCAACACCACCTGAGACTTATCCTGCTCCTGAATATCACCCACTCCTTCATCAAATGTTTCTTTATCATCTTCTTCTGTATGTCTTTTAGATTGGAGCAATGTTCACTATGAGCTCAACACCCTTAAAAGAGAATTCATAGCTCCCTACCATGTTATTCAAGACCAAACTGATAGAGCAGCTAAGCAGATGTACCACTTGTCCCAAAAAGTACATTCCTTAAGGTGAGCATTAGGTCTCCAAGCCAGACATCATGACACATGAGATGCAAACAAGTTTATTCTTTCCTTCTCCATGCTTAGAAGAAAACATTAAGTTCAATGTTTGGTCTAAGTGTGGGGGAGGAACTTTACTACTTTCCTTTTATCATTTTCTAATTAGATTTATCGCTTTTCTAGTATTTCCTGTTATTAGGACTTTTTTATTTCTAGTTTAATAGTTGTTTGTCAAGTCAATGTATGTGATGTTGAGTCTTTATGTGTGGTTTTATAATGTTTGTTGATTCTCCCATTTCTTGAGGCATACCAATTTTTTTTGAAAATTTTGACTTGTAAATACATTGCATCTTTTGGAAATTTTAGGCTACAGATGAAATTGAGATTAGATTGTGGAGACTTGGAAAAACTTTACATGATCAGTATCTTTTTAACACCTTAAGTCTCCCAATTATGGAGACCAATTTGAGTCCTTATTTTGTTGTAGCCTTGAATTCTCATCCTTTAGTAGTCCTTAAGTAGTTTATCTAGTAGTCATCACCATCCTAAGCACACATTATGTAGGAAGTTGATGCAAATAAGCGAATGATCTTATGCTTAAAAGAAAGGAGAAAGATGAATAAAAAGGAGTGTTCCCTCTAAGTTAGATGATCCTCACCCGATCACTTAGCCTAATGGCGCAAATTACTTTACTTGTTAATACTTGAGCCAATGCGCAAGAAAAACAATAATAATAATAATAATAATAATAATAATAATAATAATAATAATAATAATAATAATAATAATAATAATAATAATAATAATAATAATAATAATAATAATAATAATAATAATAATAATAATAATAATAGTCACTAACACGTTATTCTACTATGAGTGTGTTATGATAAAATGGTTAATGTGATTGCACTAGAATGAAAAAAGACAAAAAAGGGGGATGAGTAAGTTAGGCTTAAACATGATAACATGATTCATATTGGTTTGAATAAGAGGGAGGTTTATGACCGTACAATTGCGGATTTGTGTTCTTACTGTTGCACCCCAAAATTTGCCCAACCTTTTCTTTTATCTTGGCTTATGTTTCATAGCATCTTGCATTAGCATTTGTGCATAGCATTGGTTCTAGACAGGGGATCAATATGTTGTATTTACTACTCAAAGGAGAAGCTTCATGTTCAAAGTCCAATCAAGGGTAAAATTTTAGGTCACTAAGTCATTATTGTCATCAAAGTTGGTCTCAAGGTTGCTTGAGAGAGAGAGTAGGTGTTTGGTTATCTCATCCTATTTTGAAAGGGATTAGAGGCACATATGGTTATCTCCTTGGATAAGACATGGTTTAAGAGATCAATGTACACCTTGAGGGTCCTCTATGGGGGTCACATGACTTCACAAATCATTGGCAAGAAACCTTAGTCAATGGATAGGGTGTTAGGGTTTCATCTAGTCAACAGAAAGTCAACTGTGGATTTGAGAGAGCTCAAGGCTTGATTCTTGATCATTGAGGCCATGAGAAGTCATCCTAAGTCACCTTAATTGTCATGTGGAAGCTAGGTTAAAAGACTCAAGAGTTCAAGAAGTTGCTAAATTAGGGTTTCAGATGATTCTAAGTGTAAAATCCCTTTTTTTGGCATATAGCTTCAATGACAATTCTCACTATGATGCAAGTACCATATCATATTTCATCAAACATGAGACTTGTTCCTAATCTTTCAATATTTCTTTTGAGTACAAGAAATTATCCATTGGATTCATACATCTCAAGTTATGATGTTCACAAGTTGGTGTCACAAAATGAAGAGAATTTAGAGGAACTCAAGGGTAACTCACTTCCAAGACATTTTTCAAATGGAATCAAGCTTTTCCTCATCCTTCAACAAACATGAGAGTTGTTCCTTGCTGTCTAAGATTTCCAAAAAGTGCTAAAACGCATCATTCCCATATGTGGAGCTCTAGTTATGGTCATCCCAAGTCAAGGTCATTTTTAGAAACTTCATTTTAGGTCATTCACTTCAAGGACCAAATTCATGAACTTCAAGGCCTCAAATCCAAATTTTTGCCACATCAAACTTGTTTACCAAGACTTTAGCTCCATCATGACTTTAAAACCGATGGCCCTTGATGATTTATGAGACCATTAAACCTTGATGAGCATGAAAACATGAACTTTTGGACCTAATGTGAGTTTCTTACATTTCAAGTCACCAAATGAGTTTGTTTTTGATCCTTTGATGCCATATCATCATCATGTTATGATCATACCATTTTTTACCCAAAATGAGCAAGCATGAACTCTTGATTTCAAGCCATTTTGAATTTTCATGCCATATGAGGCAACCATTCAAAATACATGACATACTCATTTCCAATCCTCCAAACCACACCTATTCATTTTCTCACCCCCGTTTGATCAGAAGAAGTGAGTGGAATGAGTAGCAAATCTCAAAACCTGTGTGTACCATCATTTTTAGCATTTTTGGAAAGTTCATGAAATCACAAGAATCATCCATCATGGGCCTATCAAAACTCGTCAAAGCTTTCATATTTAAACCATAGAGAAACCCTAACGTGAGGGCATGAATTGATAGCTGCAGAAAGAGTGGTTTCCATCAAAAATTATACAATATTTCTCTCTCTTCGAATCCCATTTCTCTCTGGCTTTTCCTTCCATTTTTTGCTCGTTTCTCAATCACTAAAGCATAAGGAGGAGATTGGAAGCTTGAATTTGAAGCTTGTGTTGCATTTGAAGGACCAAAAGAGTTGCTCTGTTAGGTAATTTTTCTCAACTTAGAACTCTCATTCTAGACATCTAAACATGTTCATGTTGGTTGCATTTGAAGTCCTACCATGTGTAGGCAATGTTTGTGATGTTATTATGGTTGTTTGATGAAGTTTCAGTTTGGATGTTGAATTTTCGTGGCTTGATTTCATTGTGATAGAGGGACCTTTATGAAAACTAATGGCATATTTGTGTTCTACGTAAAAAATCCTTTAAAACCATGTCTTGGGTTTTCATTTTTATGTTGTTTTCCAGTCACCACCGGTGAAGCTCACCGGAGAAGACGAACGGAGCTAGGGCTCCAGCGTCTAAGGTCAAATGTTGAGGTGTTTGGTGGCTGGGCTTTGACTTGGCTGGTGTGGCGCGTTGAAATCTGATGTGTCTTGACACATAGATTAATGAAATAGAACGTTTCATTTTATTCTGAGTTTTGTTTGATTTTTGGACTGGGCTCAGACACTTTTGATATTCACACACCCCTTTTGGGGCCCATATGCACGCTTCAAGTGATTTCAATTCATTGGACTTTTGCTATTACACCTCCCTTTCATTTCTTTTTATTTTATTTTTATTTCTTTTCTATTTTCATTTTAATTCCACTTTAAATAGTTTTGATCATTATAAAAATAAAAAAAAATACCTTATGTTTAATTAATGTCTTGAGATATTTTTCCATATTTTTATTTTATTTTTCATTTTTTTTAATCAATTTATTTTGTGAAGTGGTTTTATGGTTGGTTCTATTGATTTAGGCTTGAAGTTTGACTTCAATTAATTATCCCCTTTGACCAAATTTCCTCTCACACTTGGGTGTTTGATTGAGGATTATTTGAGGGCTGGTTTGAGGTCTTGATGATCACTCCTTGATTGTTTTCCACTTGATTTTATTTGACCCTCGATGTATACTCGACAAGTTGAGTACCTTACTTTGTTTGACACAATTGGTGGTGCTTTGATGCAATTCTTGCAATGATCTTTTGCACACTGATTTTCGTTGAACTTAAGTTGAGTTTGGTATTTTATTGGGATTTTATTTGGACTCGTTTCTATTTTTGGTTGATGCTTCAAAACTTCATTATTTTAACTATGTGTGTGTGTGCATATCTTGACCTAGTTTTGGCATATGATCTTGTACGATTTCTTGAGTGTTTGATAAATCATGTTGGCTCTCATTAACATGTTTGAGATTTTAATATTCATGATTAGAGGTCCATTGAGTGTTGGTTTCACCTCACAAGCCTTGTATGATCTTGTTTTCCTTTTATGTTTGAATTGTGAGATGTTGGACTTTGGTCCTCCTATTTGAGTGTGATTCTTCATGACCTTGTTTGATAACTTGAGTTTGAATTTGATGCACATAATTTGACTTTGCTTCTGATCTTGTTAATTGTATGCCCAATTTTGTTTGTTTTTGTGGCATATGTATTACTTTGAGAATGACTTAAGTGCATGGACTTGTTATGAGTTGTTTGAGTGCTTTCTTTGTGTGATCACGAGTGGATGTATGATTTAGAAGATCATGATGTGGTTGCTTCCCCCACTCTATTTCTCCCCCCACTTTTTTGATTGTGATTTACTGTTTAGCATCTTTCTTCTTAAGGTGTTTGTGGCATTTGGTTTTGTGTGTTTGCCTTACTTGCCTTTGTGTTCTAACTCCCATCTTTGTGACTTGTGTGTGTCATTGGTGTGTCTCATGTTTGCATATTCATTGTTGTTTGTGTTTATGTTTCTCTCATTTCTTTTCATCTTTCATGACTTGTTCAAGTCTTTCTTTTTACTTTCACTTGTGATTGATTAGTGATGTGTTTACTTATGCTTATCACATGATCCCTTAGGATTCCTAGTCCCTCTGTTCAAGATGGGAATAGGAGAGACATTAGGCTTTCAATCCTTAGTATGGTAACATTAGGTAGTCCCCTTTCATCTCAATTTTAGGACCACTTTGTATGACAACATTAGGGTTCTTAGCTCCCTTTAGTGTCCTTGTGTCTTCTCTTCTCATTTCAAACTTATCTAAGACATCTAATAAAGAATGACAAGTGTTGTATGCTACGAGCCTTAAGACATGAGAAATGATAACTGGGGAGGTCTCTCTTCACTTGCCTAGAGTGTTTAGCGTATACCCTTTGGGTGATATGCGATGCATTCGCTCTCGTGTCATAGTCTCTAGTGCAATATGAGTCTCAAATCAATTTAATTCACTTCTTTTAAAACTCTCAAACAAAATTCAAACTTTTTCATCCTTCGGGATTGTTTCAAACCTCGTTTTCATAAAAGAGTATGTTACTTTTCCGTTCTACCACAAACAGGCATCGTTCCTAACTGCTGGAATGGAGATTTAACGTCACTCGCAAAAATACTTAACCAAACTTGTCCCGTAGTTACCTGAACTATGTTTGCTCTGATTTCTCATGCCAGATGAGGATACGTAGGCACAAGACAGCGATGTCTCAGCGAGTAACCTCCCCTCATCACCAGTAGTTTCCCGAACTACGTTGACTCTGACTTTCCCATTGCACGAGGGAATACTTAGGCATAGGGCGACAATTTCCTATCGAGCCCGTTCTTTCTCTTCACCCCCATTTAGAAGTAGCTTCTAGATAGTTTTCACCCATAGGTTAGACAACAAGCATGGATCCCGTTGAGTACAACGGACGTGAGGGGTGCTCATACCTTCCCCTTGTGTAACCGACTCCCGAACCCAAGATTTGGTTGCGATGACCTTGTATTTTCCCATTCTTTTAGGTTTTCTTTGATCGTTTCCTTTCCCTCTCCTTGGGATAAATAACATTCGGTGGCGACTCTTCTGTTTGTTTCCGTCGGCCCTTTTTCGCAGTTGCGACAACTGACGACTCTGCTGGGGATCTGTTTCCCTATGCGAGTCAATCCTAGCGCTTGTTTTCTTTATGTTTGGGTGTGTATATTTGTGTGTGTGTGTGTGTGTGTGTTTGTGTATATTTTATTTGTATATTGTTGCATTTGCATTTTACTTGCCGTACTTTATTGTTGTTATTATCATACTGCTGCTGTGTTGTTGGGTGGGGTTTCCATTGAGAGATGAGCCCAATGCCCAGGCTTGAGTATACATCTAGCATTAGTGTAGAGATTAGTGCGAGTTTGCATGTTTGGCATGCAATAACCCTCATGAAATTCGCGCTCAGACGAGGTTTTCTTTGAAGACATCATGTCTTGTACGTCTCAGACAGTTGAAAGGATGTTGGATCGGAAAATTAACGACTCTGGAGACCGTTCATTGGGAAGTCGGTTGAGGCCTCCTCGTTTGACCATGATGCCAAACCAAAAAATGGTGAACGTATCATCGTTTCTCGACTTGAGAGTCTGTGATATTGACGACCTGCATAGGATGTCGTACCTTGTCAGAGATTAGGTCCTACCTATGAGTGGGAAGGGTTCTGCAGGAAACTTGACCTTCAACCATCCCGGTTTTCTGGTTTTCTCGTCAGTGCAGACTTTTAATCTTTGATACTATAGGTTTCTATTACTTCAGTGCTTTGGTATTCTGGTATTTTCTTGTCGAAGCAGAGTTCTGGTTCAACTCATTCAGCAGCACAACAGTCTTGATCCCTTGTTTGCATCTGCATTTTCATCTGCATATTAACATTTGCATGTACTTATGATTTCAGGTTCCCATTTTCCCTTTGATTCTAGTAATTTGATCCGCTGTCAACATGGAGCCTGGTTTGAAAAGGACTATCACCTACAAGTTTCCGATGTTGAAGTTAGGGCCTTTATTTGGTCTTATTTCTGTGGTTGATCATGGTGTTATTGATGACTTCAAAAAGGACTATGGGAAGATTTTGTGTTTTGTCTGAAAAACCTCAAGATATGAATTAGGAGTCATCCACACTTTGCTGCAATTCTATGATCCTCAGTTACGTTGTTTTATTTTCCCTAGTTATGTCTTAGTTCCTACTTTGGAGGAGTTTGCTTTTCTGGTGGGAGTCCTAGTCTTAGAGGAGATGCCTTTCTTTCATTTTGAGAAGGAACCTGGCCTGACAAAGCTGGCCAACACTCTTCATTTGAACAAATCTGAGTTAGATGGTAATGTGGTTTGGAGAAATGGGGTTTCTGGTTTTCCATTGGCTTTCTTGGTGGGCAAGGCCCAGCATTTTGCTAAGGAGGGTTGTTGGGTGGTTTTCAATGCTATTCTAGCCTTATGCATTTATCGCATAGTTTTGTTCCCCAACATACCGGACTTTGTTGATATGGATGTCTTCCACATTTTCGCTTCCAGGAATCATGTACCTACTCTTCTGGGAGACGTGTACCATTCAATACATTACAAGAATGAGAAGAGGAGAGGAAAGAATGTTTCTTGTTGTGCGTCACTCCTTCATAAATGGTTTATGGAGCATCTTCCTCGAGCTGGAGCTTTTGTCGATACGTTAGATACATTAAATTGGTCAGAAAGGCTCATGGGTTTGACATCTGAGAATATTGTCTGGTTTAATCGAGATCTGCTTGGCATGGAGATCATCTTTAGCTGTGGAAACTTTCCTAATGTTCCTCTGATAGGAAGGAAAGGTGGTATCAATTACAACCCTTCTCTTGCTATTAGGCAATTTGGTTATGCTTTGAAAGGACCCCTGAAGGAGGAGGAAATACAGGAATCTTTGTATTTCATAGGAGCAGCTGACTATGATACTTTAGCCAGGTTAAAGAAGGCTTGGGGAAGAGTTCATCGGAGAGGAAAACTTTCTTTAGGTAAGGGGGCTGCAGAGCTTATGGACCTTATGTAGATCGGATCCAGGAGAGGGTGGAGAGAGTGTTGTTACCATTCAGAGATATAATAAGCTGTGGTCTGAAAAAGAAGAGTTATGCAAGGAGAATGAAGAGCTGAAAAGGAAGTTAGTCAGTTAAAGAGCGAAAAGAATGAAGCAGTCTACTTAGCCAAGATGAAGACAGAAGCCTTGGACAAGTTGGGAAAGAAGTTAACTGAAGAGATTCGTGTACGAGAACGAGTTGGTCAATATTTGAAGAGCACTGGTAATGTTCTTAGAAACAAGAAGAAAGAGCTAGATAAAGCATTCCTGGAGATATCTAAGTTCAATGATCAGTGGAATGCTACACTAACCGCCAACAAAGGGAGAGAGGATGAGCTTCATAAACAAATTGACAGACTGAAGACACAACTCAGGATCAAGGATGAAAAAGCTTCATTGGAATCATCTTGCCGGTATGAAAGTGATCGTAAGTTACGAGAAACCCTGTTAGCACTGGAGGAATTTAAGATAAGGGCAGAACTGAAGAAACTGAGACTTGAAGATGTCTTCGGAGAAGATGCTTGGGAAGATTACGCTCAAAGTTTGAAGGATGTTATCAGCATAAGAGATTTGCTCATACAGGCGTTGGTTTCAAGGCCTGAACACCCAGATACAAAGAAGATGTTGGAGGAGTTTCATAGTCATTACAGTGGCTGATGAGAGTTAGCTGATATAGTTTTCTTTTAGTTTTCTTCTCTATTATCTTGTATTGAGACCATCACCAGGCTTGTTGGATGGGGTCGTATGATCATTTACTATTGTACCTCTTGATGATATTTTATGTACGTTGGCTTCCGTCCTTATTTTATTTATGAGAAGAAATTTGTGATTCTGTGTATTGTTCTCTTGTTTGTTTTTATTCTTGGAACTAGAATCAAGGGGAAAGATCTTCCTGAATCGTATATACATGCTTGCATTTTACATTACCATTATCATTTTGCATAGCAGGTGTTCTTGGGACCGTTAATCTTATCTCCATGTGGTTTTCTTACAGCAGTTTACAGGATAGCAGACCCGGCATTCCACAGGTACTCTACAAGGGGGAATCAGCATAGAATCATTGATCAAGTACAACAAAAATTACAGGATGATGCAGTTTATGGACATGATGCAGGGAGTAGTCAATGGGCAGGAACAACTGAGAACTCTAGTCCAACCACTGATAGCCAGGGTGGATGGCAATGGTGTCTTACATGGAGGAACTACTGCTATTCCTCCCTCGGCTGATGGTAGCATTCCTCAGGCCAATGTAATTCTTATTGTTGTTAATCCTCTGGGCGGAGGTCACCAAGCAGGAGTTCATATGACTGGTGCAGGAGGTGGTGTGGGTGCTGCACATGGAGTTGCAGGCCCTCATTGGGAAGAAGACGACCAAGATGACGTTTTCTCAAAGAGAGACTCGGATATGGGTCCCTCTGCAGAGGCTGGCAAAAGGTTCAAGATGATTGAGGAGAAGATGAAGAGCCTCGAGAACCAAAACTCTTTGGGACTCGACATGTCTAATCTGGGATTAATACCAGAGGTCAAGATTCCCCCTAAATTCAAAGTGCCAGATTTTGACAAGTACAAAGGGAAGACCTGTCCTAGAGTACATCTCAGGGCTTATTACCGAAAGATGTCAGCCTATTCAGATGATGAGAAATTGTTAATGCACTTCTTTCAGGATAGCTTGGCAGGTCCTTCTCTAGAATGGTATATGGGTCTGGAAGGGACACATATCAGAAGTTGGAGGGATTTAGGGGAAGCTTTTGTTCATCATTATCAATATAATAGTGATCTGGCACCAAACAGAGTACAGTTACGGAACTTATCGCAAAGAAACAATAAAGGATTTAAGGAATACGCCTAGAGGTGGAGGGAACTGGCATCTAGATTTCAACCCTCGATGATGGAACGGGAATTAATTGATATGTTCGTGGTAACCCTGCCAGGAATATAATATGAGAAGCTAATTAGGAGTATGTCTGGGAGTTTCTCAAACTTGATCATAATAGGGGAACGAGTGGAAAATGGAATAAAATTGGGGAAGATACAGAGTGGAGAAGGGTCCACATCAGGAGGAATGAGGAAGACATATGGGAACTCAAAGAAAAGGGAAGGAGACATGAATGCAATATCATCCTACAAAAACCGAGACTGAGCACAACATCAACAACAGTACCAGCCTCAACATCGGTAACAAATTGCTAGTATAGCCATTCCGGTTGTACTCAGCAACCTACCATTGCACCTCACCGTTATCCAGACAGAGGAAGGATGGCCAACAGGAAATTCGACACGCCTCTCATGCCTTACTCTCAATTGCTACAACATTTGCTACAGATACAACTTGTTCAAAAAAGGACTTTGGCGCCGCTTACTGGCATACCTCCACCAGGCTATGACACAAATGCTAGATGTGATTTTCATTTCGGTGCTCCGGGTCATAACATTGATAATTGTAAAGCTTTTAAGCATAAAGTGCAAGATTTGCTTGATTCCAAAGCAATCAACTTTATGAATGAGACCCTGAATGTGAATCAAAATCCTATTCTGAATCACGGAGTGGCCAGAGCTAATGTTGTTATCGAGGGAGAAAGATTGAACCTGATAATTAATGTTGCGGAGTTGAAGACGCCGTTGAGTTATGTGAAAAGAAGATTATTGAAGGGTGGTGTTTTTCCAGGTTGTCTAGAAGGCTGTGAGAAATGTGGTATACACCCAGAAGGATGTGCCGAGTTGAGGAATCATATTCAAGGTTTGATTAATGAGGGTAGTTTACAATTTAACAGAGTAGTAGGAGAAAACGATGTGAAGGAAGTTGGTGATGAGCGAGATGAAATCGCAACAATTTTGATCCTGTACTGAACAATCAATATTTCAATGCTGTCGAGGCAACACCTGTTATCATTACTACACCCAGATCGGTGCCTTACGAGAGTACCAAGGCCATCTCTTGGAACTATGAGGCAGAGGTATTCTATAATGGGTACAAACAGGAGTTGTAGAGAAGCCAACTGGGGAGTCATCTGTTGACAATGTTGTTGGAGCAGGAGGTTTGACTAGGAGTGGCAGAGTGTTTTCTCCGCCAATACTAATATGGAAAGAAGTGACAAAGGTAAGGTTAAAGTTGTAGTGGAAGAAAGTCAGGCAACAGGGGGAGAAAGACTCCTTGACTAAAGATGCTAAAGAATTCATGCGACTCATTTGCAAAAGTGATTATAAAATTGTGGATCACTTACAGCAAACACCTTCTAAGATCTCAATCTTGTCATTGTTGTTATGCTCTGAGGCACATAGAAATGCTTTACTGAGGATCTTGAACACGACTTATGTACCACAAGAAATTTCTGTCAATCAACTTGAAGGAGTAGTGGCTCATGTTAACGCTAGTAATGGTTTGGGATTTATTGATCTGGATCTAAGTCCCGCTCAGAGAAATCACAATCATACTCTACACATATCCATAGAGTGTAGGGGGGCTGTTCTATCTCATGTTCTAGTTGATACAAGATCATCACTCAATGTGTTGACCAAGAAAGCATTGATGAAGCTGGACACCCAGGGTTTGATTTGTACTCCCATTGATTTGGTAGTGAGAGCTTTTGATGGGACTAGAAGGTCAGTGTTTGGTGAAGTCACATTGCTGATTCAGGTGGGCCCAGAGATCTTTGATGCAGTCTTCTATATCATGGATATTCAGCCTGATTATAGTTGTTTATTTGGCCGTCCATGGATACATTCTGTTGGGCAGTCACCTCGACTTTGCACCAGAAACTGAAGTATATGATGGAGGGGAAGATTTTCACGATTTATGGAGAGGAAGATATCATGATCAGTTAGCTCTCATCTTTCAAGTATGTAGAGGTGGATGGCGAGATTCATGAGACACTGTGTCAGGCTTTTGAAGCGGTACAGGTTCAGGAAAAGCCTCTTGCTGATAACAAAGTTCCAGAAAGTTCAATGTCCTCGTTTAAAAGAAACCCGTGCTATTGTAGAATTCGGTTCTTCACAAAAGTGGGGCCATGTTCTCAGTGTTCCTAACAAGCAAGACCAGTTTGGCTGAGGTATAGCCCATCTTCTTCTCAGAGTGCTCCGAGGTACAGAGGACCTGTTCAGTTCATCAGTGGTGGGGTTATTTTTGATATAATTAATGTGGTAGGAATGATGAAGGAGATAGCGACTGCGACATGGATGCTTGGATTCGTCATGTATTCCTAGACAGAAGCTACGCAACTGGACTGTGGGGAAATCGTTCAAAGCCACTTCTAAGAGTAATTTCTTTGTTTTTGATTGTGTGTGGTCCTACGTTCTGCCCAAGACATAGTGACTTTCCTTTTTAGGGCCCCTTTAGTTTATTCTCAAACCTTCTTATCATTAATGAAAGGCGTTCTTTTTGAATTCAAATGTTTTGATCCTTGTTTTCTTCTTTTATTTCCAACATTAAAATGACAATGTGGTTTGTGTTTTTTTTGCATATCATATTAAGCATAAAAACATCAATCATGCAGGTTTCACATCTCAGATACCATCGATTCAGATTTGGCTATGACTCGATATGATTTTGACAATCCTATTTTTCAAGGTGAAGAAGAGACTGATGAGATTGTGACCTTCCTGAAGAGCTGGTTGGGCTGTTGAGACAAGAGGAAAAAGTCATTCTGCCTCATCAAGAGGATGTTGAAGTTGTCAATCTAGGCACTGAAAAGGACAGGAAAGAAGTCAGGGTCAGGTATGCATTGGAAGACGATGTCAAAAGAAGATTGGTTTAAATGCTCTGTGAGTATAGAGATGTTTTCGCTTGGTCTTATGAGGATATGCCAGGGTTGGATACCGACATAGTGATGCACCGCCTACCTCTTCGGGAAGAATGTCCTCCCTGTGAAGAAAAAGTTAAGAAGAACCAGGCTTGATATGGCAATCAAGATTAAGGAGGATGTCCAGAAGCAGTTGGATGCTGATTTTCTCGCCGTCACAAATTATCCTCCATGGGTCGCTAATATTGTCCTGTGCCTAAGAAAGATGGAAATGTGAGGATGTGTGTCGACTATCAATATTTGAATAGAGCGAGCCCGAAGATGATTTCCCACTCCCCCACATTGATGTTTTAGTTGATAATACTGCTCAATACTTTGTGTTTTTCCTTCATGGATGGTTTCTCTGGGTACAACCAAATCAAATGGCCCAAAGGACATGGAGAAAACTACTTTTATCACGCCATAGGGGACCTTTTTCTAAAAGTTATGCCTTTGTATTAAAAAATGAGGGGGGGCAACTTATCAGCGAGCGATGGTGACTCTATTTCATGATATGATTCATCATGAGATCGAAGTGTACGTTAACCACATGATTACGAAGTCGCAAACAGAGGAGGTTCATTTGATTAATCTGTTAAGTTGTTTGAAAGGTTAAGGAAATTCAGATTGAGGTTGAATCCAAATAAGTGCACTTTTAGAGTGAGATCAGGAAAGCTGTTGGGGTTCATTGTCAGCAAAAGAGGAATCGAGGTAGATCCTGCAAAAATAAAAGCAATACAAGAGATGCCTGAGCCGAGAACAGAAAAAGAGGTCTGTGGTTTTCTGGGGAGATTGAACTACATTGCAAGGTTCATATCTCACCTTACAGCCACTTGTGAACCAATATTCAAATTGTTGAAGAAAGATCAAGCGGTCGTTTGGAACAAAAATTGTCAAAGGGCATTTGAGAAAATAAAAGAATATTTGCAAGAACCTCCGATACTGATGCCTCCAGTTGCAGGAAGACCTTTGATTATGTATTTGACGGTTCTTGAGAATTCAATGGGTTGTGTCCTCGGTCAACACGACGAGACAGGCAGAAAAGAGCACATTATCTATTACTTGAGTAAGAAGTTCACGGAATGTGAGTCCAGATACTCGATGTTAGAAAAGACATGTTGTGCACTCGCTTGGGCAGCCAAGCGCCTAAGGCAATACATGTTGAACTATACAACCATGTTGATTTTGAAGATGGATCTGATCAAGTACGTGTTTGAAAACCAGGCGCTTTCAGGGAGAATTTCCAGGTGGCAGATGGTTCTGACAGAGTATGATATTTAATATGTTTCCCAAAAAGCCATTAAGGGAAGTTTTTTGTCAGAATATCTCGCAGAATAACCAGTTGAGGATTATCAGCCAATGAAGTTTGAGTTTCCCAACGAAGACATAATGTTTTTGAAGATGAAAAATTGTGACGAGCCTCTACCAGACGAAGGTTCTGAAATTGGCTCTCAGTGGAAGTTGGTTTTTCATATGGTAACGGAATTTGGGCAATCATTACAACTCCTCACGGTTCTCACATACCATTCACTGCCCGGTTAACGTTCGCCTGCACCAATAATGAAGCTGAATATGAAGCGTGTATCATGGGTATAGAAGAAGCTATTGATTTGAGGATCAAGAATCTTGATGTATATGGTGATTCAGCTTTAGTTGTCAATCAGATCAAAGGAGAGTGGGAAACCCGTCAACCCAATCTGGTGCCTTATATGAACTATGCAAGAAGATTGATGCCTTTCTTTGACAAAATGGAATTTCATCATGTGCCGAGGGCTGAGAATCAGATGGCAGACGCCTTGGCAACATTATCATCGATATATAAAGTGAATTACTAGAATGAAGCTCCAATGATCACTATCATGCGCCTCGACAAGCCAGCTTTCATATTTGCAATAGAAGAAGCATCGAATGGGAAGCCTTGGTATTTTGACATCAGAAATTTCCTCAAGAATCAAGAGTATCCGCCTGGGGCATCAATAGTGATAAGTAGACTCTGCGGAGCCTGTCGGGAAACTCTTACTTGAACAAGGATGATGTGTTGTACAAAAGAAATTTTGATATGGTATTGCTACATTGTATGGAAGAAAATGAAGCAAGTCTGCTAATGGAAGAAGTCCACGAATGTTCTTGTGGTACACATGCTAATCGACATGTGATGCCCAGAAATTTGTTGAGAGCAGGATACTACTGGATGACTATGGAGTCCGATTGTTTTAAGTATGCCAGGAAATGCCATAAATGTCAAATTTATGTTGACAAGATGCATGTGCTGTCAAGCCCTCTGAATGTTTTGACATCTCCTTGTCCCTTTGCAATGTGGGGCATCAACATGATTGGCAAGATTGAATCGACAGCCTCCGGCACCGCTTTATCTTGGTGGCAATCAATTATTTCACCAAGTGGGTGGAAGCAGCCTCATTTACCAATGTGACCAGACAGGTAGTTGCTCGATTTATCAAGAAGGACATTACCTTCCGCTATGGGAGTGCCAGAGCGGATCATTACTGACAATGGTTCGAATTTGAACAATAAGATGATGAAAGAATTATGTCAGAGTTTCAAGATTGAATACCAAAACTCTTCTCCGTACCGTTCGAAGATGAATGGTGTTGTCGAGGTAGCCAATAAGAATATCAAGAAGATTGTGCAGAAGATGGTGGTAACTTACAAAGATTCGCATGAGATATTGCCCTTTGCTTTACATGGTTATCGTACTTCAGTGCGTACGTCGACTGGGGCAACTCCTTTCTCGTTGGTGTATGGTATGGAAGCGGTCCTGCCATTAGATGTCGAGATTCCTTCTCTAAGGGTATTGGTTGATGTGAATCTTGATGAAGCAGAATGGGTAAAGGCTAGGTTGAATCAACTTAGTTTGATTGATGAAAAGATATTGGTAGCCATCGCCCATGGCTGGTTATATCAAAGCAGAATGAAGAAGGTATTTGATCAGAAAGTGCGCCCACGGGTTCTAGGTAGGTGATTTGGTGTTGAAGAGGATCCTCCCTTCACAAACAGATCACAGGGGCAAATGGACTCCCAATTACGAAGGTCCATATATAGTAAGGAAAGTTTTCTCTGGAGAAGTCTTATTACTATCAACTATGGACAGTGAAGATTTTACGTCCCTGTGAACGCGGACGTAGTCAAAAAATACTTTGCTTAAAAGAGACCCGTTAGACATAAAAAGAAAAAATCCAGGCAAAAATGGGGTATCCCGGCGAACCATAAAAAGAATAGGTTCGGGAAAAAATTAGGGTAAAAGAAAAAATAATAAACCGCGAAGTTGAAAACCTGAAAAGGAAACTTTGGCAAAAATGGGTATCCCGGTGGATCGAAAACCCACAAGGGCGATTCAAGCAAAAGTTAGGGATTTAAAAAGCAAATGACTATGGTCCGCGTTTGACCCATTGAGCACAGTTGAATTCTTGGAGGACTCGAGGGTTAATAAGTCAGTCTCTTCATAAAGAAAAATATTGGTGAAGCATCAAAGTCATGCGAGTCATAGTCGAATCGACACATGGTGGTTGTCTGTTTCCATATTGTCAACATTTCTATATCTTTTGCATTTGTAGTTTTTGTGCAATTTCCTTTTTTCAGGAGTTGCATCCATTGTAATTTTCCTATTTACGAGCCTTTTAATCAATGAAGTATTTTCCACATAGAGCTTTCTCTTCCTGTTTTTGCTTTTACTGTTTTGTTTATGAAAAGACGTCTGATATTTTTGATAAACTATGCATACAAAAACTTTTGGGGCCTTGCTAATCATGATTAAAACAATGACTTATTTGAATGATGTCACAGACGATGACCGAAATAGCCATTGTTGCATATAGGACATGTTTTTGTTTGTCATTTAAGGGATCCGCTCCACCAAGAATTGTTGCCAAGTCAGAAGTGCCTCACCAATGGTAGTGTGCACTTATTCCCCAGCAGGGTAAGATTGAGATTATTCCCCAGCAGCGGGGCAAGACCAGCATTGTTCCCCAACAGGATCTATGTCATTGACTTCTCTCCCCAAGCAGAGATTAATTTTGGTTCCCTCGACGAGTAATTCAGAAATGGTAGACATCTGCAGCAGAGTCCAATGGTCATTGGTATTCTTCAAAGTGAGACATTTGGATAACTTTCTGATGAATGTCATTCTCAATTCTCAGCATAGTGGAGTTACCCCCAGAAGAGTTCTATTTCAGGCAGGTTGTTCAAGGTATATTCCCCAGCACGAGTTTGCTCGTCGTTTCTCTCGGCACTTATTCTCGGTGGTGTTCCTTTGCATTTGCATTTGCATTTTGCATAGCATCCTCCTAAACGCGTAGCATTTCCATTTCATATAGAGCATTACGCCATATTCAAACATATGCATGCGAAGCATAAGCTAGGTTGTTACCTTTTGTTACCAGACATCACTCTAACAAATAACGGCATAATTCATGAGCATTTGTGGTACCAGACCCTCGACAAGAATCATCGGTGGATGTTTTCATCTTGTTTTACTCCCCAACAGAGTTTGCTTGTTTAAGTTTCTATTTCCCCAGCAGAGTTCTCTTTTCCAGGTTGTAAAATGGGTGATTTTACTTCCTGTTTACCTTGGACGTCATCCCGACTTTTGGTTGGTAGTCTTCTTTTGTTCCCTTGCAGAGTCGTCATCCCGACTTTTGGTGGTAGTCTCCATTCTTGGTGATCCTAACTTTTGGTTAGTAGTTGTTGTCCCGACTTTTGGTTGTTTGAGTTTCTTTCATTCCCCACATAGTGCTTTTGTTTCGACTTTTGTTCGATGATTCCTAACTTTTGGTTAGCAGCTCTTGTTCCGACTTTTGGCTAGCAGCTTTTGTTCCTGCTTTTGGTTGATGTTTCCTAACTTTTGGTTAGCAGCTTTTGTTCCGACTTTTGGTTGATGATTCCTAACTTTCTGTTAGCAGTTTTTTGTTTCGAATTTTGGTCGATGATTCCTAATTTTGGTTAGCGGTTTTTATTCTGACTTTTGGTCGATGATTCCTAACTTTTGTTAGCAATTTTGTTCTGACTTTTGGTTGATGACATCTTCTAGGTGATCCTAACTTTTGGTTAGTAGCTTGTTTCTCACAACTTTCAGATACAATCCCCTGGAATCCTGACTTTTGGTTGGTAGCCCCTGTTATCAGTTTGATCAGTTACTGTTTCGGTTATCCCAACTTTTGGTTGGTACCCATTATTTTCTAAGTCCACTTTCGGCTGGCAAGCTCTTTGTGTACCTTTCCGCAGGTTGCAAATTTCCGGGTTCTTTTATATTCAATCATCTTTTACCTTGAATGTATGAAAGCAATTGCTTTTCATACCTTCAGGTCCAAGCCGTTTGAATAGGGGCAGCCGTTGCACCCTAAAATTTGCCCAACCTTTTCTTCTATCTTGGCTTATGTTTCATAGCATCTTGCATTAGTATTTATGCATAGCATTGGTTCTAGACAGAGGATCAAGATATTGTATTTACTACTCAAAGGAAAAGTTCATGTTCAAAGTCCAAGCAAGGGTACAATTTCAGGTCACTAAGTCATTATTGTCATCAAAGTTGGTCTCAAGGTTGCTTGAGGAGAGAGAAAGTAGGTGTTTGGTTATCTCATCTTATTTTGAAAGGGATTAGAGGCACATATGGTTATCTCCTTGGATACGAAATGGTTCAAGAGCTCAATTTACACCTTGAGGGTCCTCTATGGGGTCACATGACTTCACAAATCATTGGCAAGAACCTCCGTCAATGGATAGGGTGTTAGGGTTTCATCTGATCAACAGAAAGTCAACTGTGGATTTGAGAGAGCTCAAGGCTTGATTCTTGATCATTGAGGCCATGAGAAGTAATCCTAAGTCATCTCAATTGTCATGTGGAAGCTAGGTTAAAAGAATCAAGAGTTCAAGAAGTTGCTAAATTAGGGTTTCAGATGATTCTCAGTGTAAAATCCCCTTTTTTGGCATATAGCTTCAATGTTAATTATCACTATGATGCAAGTCTCATCTCATCTTACATCAAACATGAGACTTGTTCCTCATCTTTCAAGATTTATTTTGAGTACAAGAACTCATCCATTGGATTCATACATCTCAAGTTATGATGTTCACAAGTTGGTGTTACAAAATGAAGAGAATTTAGAGGCACTCAAGGGTAACTCACTTCCAAGACATTTTTCACATGGAATCGAGCTTTTCCTCATCCTTCAACAAACATGAGAGTTGTTCCTTGTTGTATAAGCTTCCAAAAAGTGAAAAAAACTCATAATTCCCATATGTGGAGCTCTAGTTATGGTCTTCCGTAATCAAGGTCATTTTTGGAAACTTCATTTTAGGTCATTCACTTCAATGACCAAATTCATGAACTTTAAGGCCTCAAACCCAAATTCTTGCCACATGAAACTTGTTTGCCAAGACTTTAGCTCCATCATGACTTCAAAATCCATGGCCCTTGATGATTTATGAGACCATTAAACCATGATGAGCATGAAAACATGAACTTTTGGATCTAATGGGAGTTTCTTACATTTCAAGTCACCAAATGAGTTTGTTTTTTATCCTTTGATGCCATATCATCATCATGTTGTGATCATACCATTTGTTACCCAAAATGAGAAAGCATGAACTCTTGATTTCAAGCCATTTTGAATTTTTATGCTATATGAGGCAACCATTCAAAATACATGACATACTCATTTCCAATCCTCCAAACCACACCTATTCATTTTCTCACCCCCATCTAACCAGAAAAAGTGAGTGAAATGAGTAGCAAATCTGAAAAACTGTGTGTACCATCATTTTTTGCATTTTTGGCAAGTTCATGAAATCACAAGAATCAGCCATCACGGGCCTATCAAAACTCCTCAAAGCCTTCATATTTAAACCATAGAGAAACCCTAACGTGAGGGCATGAATTGATAGCTGCAGAACGAGTGGTTTGGATCAAAAAATTATACAAGATTTCTCTCTCTTCGAATCCCATTTATCTCTGTCTTTTCCTTCCATTTTTTGCTTGTTTCTCAAGCACTGAAGCATAAGGTGGAGATTGAAAGCTTGAGTTTGAAGCTTGCTTTGCATTTGAAGGACCAACGGAGTTGCTCCGTTAGGTAATTTTTCTCAACTTAGAACTCTCATTCTAGACATCTAAACATGTTCATTTTGGTTGCATCTGAAGTCCTACCATGTGTAGGCAATGTTTGTGATGTTATTATGGCTGTTTGATGAAGTTTCAGTTTGGATGTTGAATTTTTGTGGCTTGATTTCACTGTGATAGAGGGACCTTTATGAAAAACCAATGGCATATTTGTGTTCTATGCATAAATACCTTTAAAACCATGTCTTGGATTTTCATTTATATGTTGTTTTCCAGTCACCACCGGTGAAGCTCACCAGAGAAGACGACCAGATCTAGGGCTCCGGCGTCTAAGGTCAAATGCTGAGGTGTTTGGTGACTGGGCTTTGACTTGGCTGGTGTGGCGCGTTGAAATCTGATGTGTCTTGATACATAGATTAATGAAACGTCGCGTTTTATTTTATTCTGAGTTTTGTTTGACTTTTGGACTGGGCTCAGACACTTTTGATATTCACACACCCCTTTTGGGGCCCATTTGCACGCTTCAAGTGATTTCAATTCATTAGACTTTTGCTATTACACCTCCCTTTCATTTCTTTTTATTTTATTTTTATTTCTTTTCTATTTTCATTTTAATTCCATTTTAAATAGTTTTAATCATTATTAAAATCAACAAAAAATACCTTTTGTTTAATTAATGTCTTGAGATATTTTTCCATTTTTTTATTTTATTTTTCATTTTTTTTAATCAATTTATTTTGTGAAGTGGTTTTATGGTTGGTTCTATTGATTTAGGCTTGAAGTTTGACTTCAATTAATTATCCCCTTTGACCAACTTTCCTCTCACACTTAGGTGTTTGATTGAGGAATATTTGAGGGCTAGTTTGAGGTCTTGATGATCATTTCTCGATTGTTTTCCACTTGATTTTATTTGACCCTCGGTGTATACTCGACAAGTTGAGTACCTTACTTTGTTTGACACAATTGGTGGTGCTTTGATGCAATTCTTGCCATGATCTTTTGCACACTGATTTTGGTTGAACTTAATTTTAGTTTGGTATTTTATTGGGATTTTATTTGGACTCGTTTCTATTTTTGGTTGATGCTTCAAAACTTCATTGTTTTAACTGTGTGTGTGTGTGTGTGTGTGTGTGTGTGTGTGTGTGCATATCTTGACCTAGTTTTGGGATATGATCTTGTGCGATCCCTTGAGTGCTTTATAAATCATGTTGGCTCTCATTAACATGTTTGAGATTCCGGTCTTCATGATTAGAGGTCCACTGAGTGTTGGTTTCACCTTATAAGCCTTGTATGATCTTGTTTTCCATTTATGTTTGAATTGTGAGATGTTTGCTTGGACTTTGGTCCTCCTATTTGAGTGTGATTCTTCATGACCTTGTTTGATAACTTGAGTTTGAATTTGATGCACATCATTTGACTTTGCTTCAGATCTTGTTGATTGTATGCTTGGTTTTGTTTGTTTTTGTGGCATATGTCTTACTTTGAGAATGACTTAAGTGCATGGACTTGTTATGAGTTGTTTGTGTGATCATGAGTGGATGTATGATTTAGAAGATCATGATGTGGTTGTTGCCCCCATTATATTTCAACCCCCACTTCTTTGATTATGATTCACTGTTTAGCATCTTTCTTCTTAAGGTGTTTGTGGCATTTGGTTTTGTGTGTTTGCCTTACTTGCCTTTGTGTTCTAACTCCCATCTTTGTGACTTGTGTGTGTCATTGGTGTGTCTCATGTTTGCATATTCATTGTTGTTTGTGTTTATGTTTCTCTCATTTCTTTTCATCTTTCATGACTTGTTCAAGTCTTTCTTTTTACTTTCACTTGTGATTGATTAGTGATGTGTTTACTTGTGCTTGATCACATGATCCCTTAGGATTCCTAGTCCCTCTGTTCAAGATGGGAATAGGAGATACATTAGGCTTTCAATCCTTTGTATGATAACATTAGGTAGTCCCCTTTCATTTCAATTTTAGGACCACTTTGTATGACAACATTAGGGTTCTCAGATCCCTTTAGTGTTCTTGTGTCTTCTCTTCTCATTTCAAACTTCTCTATGACACCTAATAAAGAATGACAAGTGTTGTACGCTACGAGTGTTGCACCCTAAAATTTGCTCAACTTACTTCACTTGGTTTATGTTTCAATTGCATTGTCATTTGCATAAAAAGTCATGTACATAGTCTAATCATTTGCATAGCATAGCATAGTGAGCCATCCAACAAGGGACCAAATGCAATTCTTATCTCTATGAGCATACCAAGAGATTCTTATTCAAATTCAATCTTAGCCAAGTCATCAGAAAGAAATTGAAATCTAAGAAGTCAGTGGATCAAGCAGTGGATCTCTCTCCTATCTTGAGTGTATTTGAAGATCATCAAAGACGTTGTGAGCTGTGAATTGAGCATGGAGGGTATATAGACATCATGGAGGATCTAGAGAGTCATTTTGAAAGTGAGACAAGTCATTGATGTGATCACAAGAGTTGCAGTTGAAGACAGTCAACTAGGGTTTCATCTGGGTCAACCCTAGGTCAATTGTTTGATTAAAAGGCATCAAGGCCTATTGGAAAGATGTGGGATTCATCATTTGACATGTAGATAAGTATGTGGTGTTGTGCCAAGGAGGAATCAAGAGAAATGAAGAAGAAGAGAAGTTTCTAAATTAGGGTTTCTGTGTAAAATCCTCTGATTTAGGTCAAACTTCCAAGCAAGATAATTCAAAATTCAAGCCTCAAATGGATCCTTGGCCAACATGAAACTTGTAGAGGATCTCAATACCTTTAATTTGAGTGGTGGAAGACATCAAGGAGATTTATAGAACTCAAGTTATGGTTCTTGCAAGTTACAGGTCATCTGAGGCATCTGAAATTTTGTCTGTGAAAGTTACTTGTCTTCCAAGCAACTTTTACCCCTCAAGGAGTTTTCAAATGAATTTCTGGCCAACATGATAGTTGTTCCTCATGATCTTAGCTTTCTAGAAAGGTATGGTATTCCTTCATTTGATTTGTGGAACTCTACTTATGACCTTGGCAAGTAAAGGGTATTTTGGTCATTTGAGAATTATGGGTCATTTCAAGCATATGCATAAAACCCATACAAGGAAGCTTCAAATGAAAAACTTCACAACATCAAATTTGTTCCAAATGACATTTTGAGTCTATAAAAGTGGTCATGGAAGTTGGCAAATGCTCATAGCTCAAGATTGCAAATTTGGTCAATTAAAAGGTGAATTTAATGAATAAAAGTGACCTAAAAATGAGATTTTTCATAACATGTCCAAATGGGATGAAATTATAGGTCATTTTGATTGGAAAGAATGTTTTTAGACCATTGGCAATAGTGGATTTTTGAGTTTAGTTCAAAGTTTGAGAGATATCATTGCTTGCTTATGATTAAAGTGACATAAGCCAAATCACAAGGGATTTGAGTGCAAGAAAGTTCCAGCAACTTCTAGATGGTTCCATGAGCATCTATATATTGAGTAGAGTGGATCTAATCATTGGTTGGTGATTCATTTGGTTGAAAACTCATAGTTACATCTCATTCCTCAATTTTGCAAATTACACAAAAACTCTATCAAATCTTCATCATTCTTCAAAGTTCTTGATCCTATCATCATCTACATTCATCATAGAGCAAGTTTCCATCAAGATCTGGTTGAATTGAAGCAGAATTCGTGTGCTACCAACTTCATCATCCAAAGTGCAAGAAGAATTCAATTGCAAGATCAAGAGCATTTGAGCAGGTGTTGCTGCATACAGAACCAAGATCCAAGTCCATTGATCAAGTCTAGAGCACTGCTAGCTGTGAATCCAAGAGCATCACTATCTGTTTTCAAGATTACACCAGGTTGGTTTTTCTATCGAATTGGCTAGAATTAGTTAGCATGATGTAGTTTCATTAGGTTAGATGCAACTTAGGTGGTTAGAGGAACAATTCTGGAGATTTTGATAGGATTTGGTGAAGATTTTTACATGAGCACCAAAACTGTTTTGACCTAGAACTAAGAGGATAGAGAGTGTTAATTCATGTGAATTAGTCTAGAATGATCAGGGATGTGTGGTGGTTACACTAGTACCAAGAAACTGGAGTTTCATGAGAGTGGAAATTGGAGTGTTCATGGAGAGGAAGCTATCAGGTTTGATTTTCTAGGTTGTTACAGTAAGAACTAGTAATGTAGCTTTGGTCAGCTTGAGATGAGGATCATTTTTGCTTTTTACACGAGTGGATTTTATCAAGAATTGAGAGAGAACCAGGTGCTGGAAGGTCTGTGCATGAGAACATCGTATCCATGGAGTCTTGCTGAAACCCTAATCTCATTGGAGAAGAAACACCTCAAGCGTTGGATGAGGTCTTCTTGGTTGACTGAAATTCAGATCGTGCGGCCAGGATTTGAAGTTGAAACGAGAGGGAATCTGAGGCCATGAAACGCCTCGTTTCATTAAAGTCCTCTGGTGGGCTTAAATGCACAATTGCTAGCCACACCCCCAATATCCAGGCCCATATGATTTGAACTATATTTCTTACTTTCTGCACCGATTTGTGTTTATTTTTCTTTGGTTTTTTTTCCTGATTAACTGGGCCCAGACGCGCCTTGCTATGCGCACCCCCAGGCTGGGCCCATCATCCATTTTTCAACTGAAATCATTATTAATTGCACCCCTAACCAACTTTATTTCATTTTAATTTCATTCATTTTTCTTAATTGTTTGAAAAATCATAACAAATTGAAAATTTCATATTTTTGATTGGTTATTTTTTTAATATTTTCATATTTCTGTGTAGAAAAATATCATGTAATAAAATTTCCATTTTATTTTCTTTTAATATTTTTTGCACATTTTTTTCTTTTAATGCCTTTTTAAATAGATTTAATTTGTATATAGTTTTGTAGGATTTCTTTTAGGTACTTCTCATAATCTTTTTAGGCCAAATTTTTTTTAGTATAATTATATACATATATTAGGTGTCCCCTTGATTTTTATACCATTTTTTTTAGGATTTATTTTAGGTTGTTTAGTTAGAAAACATTAGGCTAATCATTTAGGGTTGTGAATATAACACTAGGTATACAAAACAAATTTTCTTTTGGGTTTTCTCTAGAACAAATTAAATGATGGGACTATAGGGGTATTATGGGTAGATAATAGATCCCTTAGAAAATATTAGACTTCCCCATTCTACTATTGCTATTAGTGTATTTGCTTGATTGTGTGGTGTGCCCTCTCTAGGGTTATTATTTGACTGTGTGGGGTATTGGGCCTGCTTGGGGGTTTGGGTTTGAACTGAAGACTGTGCTGATGAAGCCCATTGAAGATTAAGAGAATGAAGACCAATTTCCAGGGTTGATGAAGAGTATCTTGCTGGCAGCTGTTGAAGGTTATAGGATCTAGGAGTTAGGCAGAGCTCTAGAGTAGAAAACTTGATTCACAAACATGGAAGGTCTTGTTTGCCTCCATCCCTCTCTATGATGCAGAGTCTCTCTAGGACACTCACCCCCTTCCTTTGGAAGGCTTGGTGATAGTGTCTAAGAGATAGAACTCTTGAGAGAAACATTCTATGTGTTGTTAGCAGTCTGTTTGCCACCTTTGGTGGTCAACTAACTGTTTAACATTCCAGTTCATCCTCTTAACTATTTCTCATCTTGGAGATTGAGACTTGAAGAAAAGCCCTGAGAGATTGAAGATAGAGACCTTGCTTGAAGGCTGTGAAGATGAAGACTGATGCTTGCTGGAAGCCTGTAGATGTTTTAAGATGACTTGAAGACAGATGTTGATGAAGATTTCTGCTGTTTATAATTTTTGATGTATTGTTTGAATTTCCCTGACTGTATTGGTTGCCATTTAATCTGTTAGGTTGAAAGCGAATTTTGTTCGCTTTTGCCTGTTGTTTTCTAGGTTCGAGGTTGAGTGGGACTCCCTTGCCTCGCTTGTATTGCTGCATCCATGCATTTTACTGCTTTATTGTATATATCTGTTGTTTTTGTTTCCGTCTATCCCTTAGGATCTCTGTTTCTCTCTGCGCAAGAGAGGAGCATGATAGACATTAGGTCTTAACCCATGCATGATAACATTAGGCTAGTTTGATTCCCTTTTCAACTGTAGGATAGAGTTCTGTCTCTTCTTTCTCAAAACAAACAGAAAAACACAATAAATCTTTCAAACACAATAAAAGACACTTCTTCCGTAAAAGAATGTGAACTCATCAAAACGTCAATTTTTGTCCGCTTGGACCAGTAATCAGAAAAACCCTTTTTCAGAAGGAGATAAAAGCAATCAAAACAGACTTGTGTCGTACGTGGCCCGAACTACGTTTGCTCTGATCTTTCATGCTGTATGAAAGTACGTAGGCATAGGATGCGATATCCTAGCGAGCAACCTTCCCCTCCTTTCCCGTAGGTAGGCGAACTACGTTGACTCTGATTTCTCGTTCCAGACGGGAATACGTAGGCATAAAGTGCGATACTTTGCCGAGTCATTTTCTTTTCTTTTTAACCCCAAACCTGTAGAATAGATAGAATAATAATCCGTACCAAAAAACAAGCGTGGATCCTGTCGAGTACGACGGACGTGAGGGGTGCTAATACCTTCCCCTTGCGTAACCGACTCCCGAATCCAGGATTTGGTTGCGACGACCATTCCTCTCCCGTCTTTGCGGTAGGTTTACCTCGAGCGTTTCCTTTCCCTCCGTTGGGATAAATAACACACGGTGGCGACTCTTCTGTTCAGCCGGCGCCGATTTTCGCAGTAGCGACAGCTGGAGACTCTGCTGGGGACTCCAACGGTTCCCTAAGCGAGTCAATCCTAGCGCTTGTTTTCCCGTCGAGGATTTTGTATGGATTTAATTTTCTGTATTTTACTTTCAGCATTATATTATTGTTATTATTGCTGTACTGGGGTGTGACGGGTGTTCCATGATTAAGAGATAAGTCGGACCTGGGCTTGAGTGCACCTAGAATTAGAGTGGAAATTAGTGGGCGCGCACGTGCTTTGCATGTCCTAGTGTCCCACGAAATCCACACTCAAACGAGGTTCTTCTAGTTGGCCTCCTGTCCTGCCCTTTGGGTGGCTCGGGTTGCTGGTTAGTTGGATTGTCGACTCTGGGAACCGATCATTTGGAAGTTGGCTAAGTGAGGCCTCTTCAGGATTTGATGATGCCACTCCTTCGGGGAATCGTATCATCAACCCTGAAAGTCTGTGACGCCGACGACCGCATAGGATGCCATACCTTTGTCAGTTACTAGGACACCTACCTGTGAGAGGGTTGGGGTTATGCAGGTAACTAGACCTTCAGATACCGGTTGTTTCTTGATCTGAGATCCTGGGTATTTATGGATAGTTGAGAGGTCTAGCAGAGACCAGTTGGAGATGTGGGGTCTGTCAGAGACCAGTCAGAGTTATGTTATGGGGTCTATCAGAGACCAGTGTTGGAGCTTTGTATTGGGTCTATCTAAGACCAGGGCTTGAGGAATTCTGGAGGGTCTATCTGAGACTTATGATGTGGTTCAGGCTTCTTGGCCATGGCATTTGGTCCCTGTTGCATGTTATTTGCATTGCATTGTCTGCATAACCATTATCATTGCATCCCATTAACGTGTGTCTGTGCTGCAGGTGCATTTGCATATTCCCTGGTTCTAGTGTCCGGACTTCTGAGTATTGATCATGGCTGGTTTGAGGATGACAGTTGCCTACAAGCTACCTATCCCTGATATTACTCCCCTCCTGGGTTTGATTTCTCTTGCTGATGAGGATGTCTGTAGAAGCTTCAGGCAGAGTTACGGAAGGCTTTTGAGATTGGTTCGCAAACCAACTGATGATGAACTGAATAGGCTGTATACACTGATGCAATTCTACGACCCTGCTTTGAGATGTTTCACATTCGCTGACTTTATTTTGGGGCCTACCATTGAAGAGTATGTAGAGTTTACTGAGCTGCCAGTACAGAATAAGGTTCCCTTTATTCACTCTGCCGCTGAGCCCAAGTTGGAGGACTTAGCTAAGGTCTTGCACATGAATGCTTCTGAGCTGTTGATGACTTCTTGGCGCGGAGTTCCAGGTTTCTCTCTCCAGTTTCTGATTGGTAAGGATCAAGAATACGCCAAGAACGGATGTTGGGTAGTCTTTAACGCTGTTTTGGCTATGTGCATTTAAGGGATAGTGTTGTTCCCCAATTTCCCGAACTTCGTGGACATGGATGCATTTCATTTGTTTGTTGCTGGCAACCCTGTACCCACATTAATCGGGGACTTCTACCATTCGATGCACTACAGAAATGAGAATAGGAGAGGCAAGAACGTCTCTTGTTGTGTGCCTTTGCTATGCATGTGGTTTAAGAGCCATCTCCCCCTGAAGGGACCTTTTGTAGATAGTGCAACTACAGATGACTGGCCAGAGCGCCTGATGAGACTATCTTCTGAAGACATTGAGTGGTTTGACCGAGACTTGCTGGGGTCTGAGCTTATTTTCAGTTGTTCTGGGTATCCTAATGTTCCTTTGATAGGAAGGAAAGGGTGCATCAATTATAACCCATCTCTGTTCGTTCGCCAGTTTGGATACGCGTTGAAGAACCCACCTAAGGAAGAGGAAGTACAGGAATCTTTGTACTTCACCGGTGATTTGAATGGAGAGTTACTAGCCAAGCTTCAGCATGCCTGGATGCGTATCAACAGAAGAGGGAAACCACTGTTGGGGAAGAATGATTGTCAGGCTTATGTACCATACAAAGTTTGGATCCAAGAGAGGGCAAAACAGTTACTGATGCCATTTCCAGCTGCACCAGTCCCTGTCCATATTCCGGTGGAAGAACCAACCACTGTTACTATGGAGGTCTACGAGCGAGTTATAAAAGAAAAAGAAGCCTTGATGAAGATCAATGAAGAGTTAGAAAAGGAACTAGCTCAGATGCGTAGTGAGAAGAACAAGGTTGTGCATTCTTTCCAACAGCAGATTCAATTAGTAAACAGGCTAGGTGCTGAACTGACCGAAGAGAAAAAGAAGCGTGAGCGTCTGGGGAAAGAATTCAGAAGCTCCCATGACATGTTGGAGTCCAAAAAGAAAGCACTCGATGCCGCCCACCGGGAAATCTCTTCTTGTAACAAGACGTGGAATGCTACGCTAACCAACAACAAAAAGAGGGAAGATAAATTGAAGCAGCAAATTTCTGAACTCGAAGAACAGGTGAAAGCTAGCACTAAGAAGTATGAAGAAGAGGTAATGGCCAGATATAGTCTCCGGAACACATTGAACAAGGCCATCGAAGGCAAGAAAGAAGCTATGTCTCAGAAGCGGAAACTAGAGGATCGCTTCGGAGAAGGGGCATGGGAGGAATCCGCTGGTGATTTGCGACGTGTTCTCAAGCGAAGAGATCTACTTGTTGAGGGTCTGCTTACCCGACCAAGTCATCCAGAGACTAAGAAGTTACTAGAAGAGTACCAGGCATATGGGAGTACTTGATCGTTTCACGTATTAATGTGTATGCTTTATTTGCATAGCGCTGACCATCACCAGGATTGTTGGTTGAGGTCATGTCTTCTTATTGTACACTCAGTAATATTGTATTCTGGGCTTAATGGATTTCTCTGCAATATATGAGGTGTTTTCTATGGTTCGGCTCTGATCTTCGTATTGTTGTCACTGTCACTGCACTGGCACATTCGCACTAGAATCGGGGAATGACATTCCCTAATGCACAGACACATATTGCATTGCATTCACATTCATATTGCATTACAGGTAATTATTGAACTATATCTCATTTCCTGCACTGTACCAGGTCTTTTCAGGATTGAAGGTCAGCGCCCGCACCGATACTCCACTCGTACCAACTGCCGAAGAATTATGGATCAGATGCAGAATGAAATGCAGGACATGCGTGAGAAGCTGGCGCTCTTCATGCAGACAATGGAGACCATTGCGAAAGGCCAGGAGAATCTGCAAGCTTTGGTGCAGCCTTTGTTGGTAAGAAATGCTGGGCACGGAAATGAAGACAATAATTCTGTGCGAGTTGACACTATTCATGGGGATGGTACCCCCACACCGGTAGCTCCACCTGTGGTGAACATGCCTGCTGTCAATGTGAACAACGGCGCTGCCGCCGGGAACGGTAACGTTGGAATCGGTAACGAGACTGTCGTCAACAACGTTGGGCTCGGAGATGTCAACCTGGGTGATAATATGGGAGGTAATGGCTTCGGTAATAATGGATTCGGCTTCAATGACCAGGGGTTTGATCATGCTGGGAAGTACGGCTTCAACGCTCAAGGCTTCGGACAGGACGGATTTGGTATGACTAATCAGGGTTATGGCGGATTTAGAAATGGAAATGGCGCTGGGTTAATGGCTTTTGGACCTGCAGGAGTCGCCACGGGGTACGGTAACAGGGGGCGAGGCCCTACAATGAATCAGACTAGATTTGGCCGTAACAACGGGTACGATGGATACGAAACTGGGAATGGTAACTGGCAAGAAGATCAGCAGGAGGATGCTTTCTCCGGTGGAGGTTTCGAAGGTCCTATGGATGACTCTCAGAGAATCAAGATGCTCGAGGAGCAGATGAAGGGGGTCGTAAATCAAAGTGTTGTTGGCTTAGATATGACAACAATGGGTCTGGTGCCTGGCCTGAGGGTACCAATAAAATTCAAAGCTCCCACATTCGACAAATATAAGGGGGATACCTGTCCAAAAGTGCACGTGCGGTCATACTACAGGAGGATGTCAGCGTATTCAAACGATGAGAAGATGCTGATGCACTTCTTTCAAGATAGCTTGTCGGGCCCTTCCCTTGAGTGGTATATCGGGCTGGAGCCAACACAGATAAAGACGTGGAAGCAGCTGGCTGAAGCATTTGTGGCTCACTATAAGTACAACAGTGACTTGGCACCCAATCGGGTCCAATTGCAGGGGTTGTCCCAAAAGAAGGGCGAGAGCTTCAAAGAGTATGTGCAGAGATGGCGCGACATGGCTACTCGAGTTCATCCTCCCTTAGAGGACAAAGAAATGAATGATATGTTCATAGGAACCTTTACCGGTATGTTTTATGACAAGTTGTTTCATACTTCTCTGGGCAGTTTCTCAGACTTAATCCTGATGGGAGAGGAGATTGAAAGCAACATTAAACAGGGAAGATTCCAAGCTAAGGAGTCCACTTCAGCTGGCAGTAACAGAAGGGCTTTCGGTGGGTGCCGTCAAGGTGATGCAAGCGCAGTGTTTGGGGGCCGAGGCCGAGGCCGGGGCAGAGGTCGAAACCAGTACAATCAGTCGCAGCAGGTGGCAAGTGTTACTATTCCATTTCAGCAACAACCAATACAACAACAACAACAACAGCAACAGCAGCCACAACAGGGGGTATATCCTGCCCAGCGCAGAACCCAGGGGGGCAGACCAAGGAGGGTGTTTGAAAAGCCTCCTTCAACATATGCAGAATTGCTACAGACATTACTGGGTTTGAACTTGGTGGAAAAGAGAACTCTGGCGCCAATAACAGGCACTCCTCCGTACGGTTACGATGCAAGCAAGCACTGTGAATTCCACTCCGGGGCTCCTGGCCACGATGTAGAGGGTTGCCACGCGTTCAAGCATGTGGTGCAGGATCTATTGGATAGTAAGGCTATCAATTTTGGACAGGAAGGTCCGAACATAGTGCAAAAGCCCATGCCCAACCACGGGGCAAATGCTATTTTAACCGAGGAAGGTTTGAACTTGATTATGAATGTTGATGACCTAAAGACACCATTGTGTGAGATAAAGAGAAGGTTATTGCAAGGAGGTGTGTATCCAGGTTGCGACGAGTATTGTTTAGAGTGTTGGACCCAAGCTGGGGGGTGTGCTGAATTGAAGAAGGGTATTCAGGATTTAATAGATGGAGGCACATTACAATTCGACAGAACGGCAGTTGAAGAACCTGCAGAGGTATTAGCAGACGAGCGAAGTGATGTAGCTACTGTGACGATTCCCCGAAAAACGATAACTATAACGGCACCGGCCAAGCGACCGCCGATCACTATCGCCAAGGCAGGACCAATCCCTTATGAGAGCACTAAGGCAGTCCCCTGGACCTATGGGTTGGAAGTATACTGTGATGGGGTGAAATTTGATGTTAGTAAGCAGCCAGTTGAGGTTGTAGACAACGTCGTCGGTACCGGAGGTATGACAAGAAGTGGGAGAATCTTCATATCGCCTGAGGTAGAGGCTGAACGACTGGAGAAAGGAAAAGGAAAGATGAATGAGACTGTCCCTGCGCAGAGGAACGAAAAAGAAACGTCGTCGAAGGATGTGGAAGAGTTCATGCGCCTTATTCGTAAGAGTGACTACAAGATTGTTGAGCACCTTCAACAGACGCCATCAAAGATATCCATACTGTCGTTGCTATTGTGTTCCGAAGCTCACAGAAATGCATTGCTGAAAGTTCTAGATACTTCCTTCGTACCCCAAGATGTTTCCGTGAATCAGCTGGAGGGGGTGTTGGCGCATGTGAACGCAGACCATAGCTTGGGATTTACAAACTTTGATTTGACCCCGAAGGGGAGAGAGCATAACATGGCGTTGCACGTCTCTGTTGAGTGTAGAGGATCAGTCATGTCTCATGTACTGGTAGATACCAGATCGTCCTTAAACGTGCTGCCCAAGAAATCGATGATGAAACTGGACGTCAGAGGAATCCTTTGTACGCCCAGTGACTTGGTGGTCAGGGCATTTGACGGTACACGGAGAACAGTCTTTGGATCTATAACGTTACCCCTACAGGTAGGGCCGGAGGTTTTCGCAACTGAATTTTATATTATGGACATCCAGCCAGCATACAGCTGCCTTCTCGGACGACCCTGGATCCATGGTGCAGGGGCAGTCACATCTACCTTGCATCAAAAGCTGAAGTACATGGTAGGGGACAGTGTGGTCACGGTCTGTGGAGAAGAAGATATATTGGTTAGCCATCTGTCATCATTCAAGTATGTAGAAGTCGACGGCGAGATTCATGAAACACCCTGTCAAGCCTTTGAAGGGTTGCGCATCAAAGACAAAGGTCCCGGGCCGAGTAAAGCGTCAGAGGTGGCCGTCTTGTCATACAAGGAGGCTCAGGCTCTAGTAGAGACAGGTGAGACAAAGGGTTGGGGCAAGGTGCTGGATATTCCCGTGAAGATGGACCGATTTGGGCTGGGATATCAACCGTCGTCATCAACACCTGCTGTGGGGGCACCCCGTTTCAGAGGACCGATAACCATCACAGCTAGTGGAGTGTGTCACGAGGCCATCAACGCTGTTTCAGATTCCGAAGAAGGAGACAGTGATTGCGACATGGACGCCTGGATTCAGCCAAGCGTGCCAGGACAAGGATTATGCAATTGGTCTATTCAGGAGATTGTTCCTGTGACTCACAAACAGTAATACTTTGTTTTCTTAATTGTTGAACAATCTGGTGTCTTACCCGAGGCATCATGATTTTGCTTAGGGTTGTGCTGTTATGTACATTGCGTTGTTTAATCATTAAATAAAAGGCGTTTTTTTTTTTTCATGTACAAATATTGCGATCCCTGTTTTTCCTGTTTTTTGTTTTACAATAAAATGGCAACGTGGTTATTCGCTTTATACGCATTTTGAAGCATTTAACCATTCCTTTTGCAGGATAACATTTTCAGATGACATCATTGAACCGCCTATGACTCGTCTCGACTTTGAGCACCCAGTATTCCAGGCCGAAGAAGAGATTGTTGAAGATGGCGACGTGCCTGAAGAATTGTCTTGGTTGGTGAAGCAAGAAGAACGAGTCATTCTGCCTCATGAGGAGGTCATCGAAATTATTAACCTGGGGTCGGAAGGGGTTGAAAAGAACATCCGTATAGGAGTCGCGCTGCAGAGCGACGTCAAGCGAAGACTGGTTGAAATGCTCAGACAGTATAGTGATGTGTTCGCTTGGTTGTATGAAGACATGCCTGGGCTGGATACAGATATGGTTGTACACCGTCTGCTGCTAAAAG
Source organism: Lathyrus sativus (assembly GCA_963859935.3). Classification (NCBI taxonomy): domain Eukaryota; kingdom Viridiplantae; phylum Streptophyta; class Magnoliopsida; order Fabales; family Fabaceae; genus Lathyrus; species Lathyrus sativus. The sequence goes on along the minus strand of CAWUDS030004655.1, from coordinate 19,670 downwards.
AAGAATGCCTGCCGGTTAAGCAGAAGCTTCGAAGAACTAGACCGAACATGGCTGTGAAGATTAAGGAGGAGGTTCAAAAGCAGTGGGATGCTGGTTTCCTAGCTGTTACAAAATATCCCTCATGGGTCGCTAATATTGTGCCAGTGCCAAAGAAAGACGGTAAAGTGAGAATGTGCGTAGATTACCGTGATCTGAATAAGGTGAGCCCGAAAGATGATTTTCCACTTCTTCACATCGATGTGCTGGTCGATAACACCGCTCAATTCTCCGTATTCTCCTTCATGGATGGCTTCTCAGGCTATAATCAGATTAAAATGGCGCCCGAAGACATGGAGAAGACTACCTTCATTACTCCTTGGGGAACATTTTGTTACAAAGTGATGCCCTTTGGATTGAAGAATGTTGGGGCAACGTATCAGCGTGCAATGACTACTCTCTTTCATGACATGATGCATAAGGAGATCGAAGTATATGTAGACGATATGATTGCCAAATCCCAGACGGAGGAAGAACATTTGGTGAATCTGCTGAAATTATTCAAGAGGCTTAGGAAGTTCAGGCTGAGACTGAACCCTAACAAATGCACCTTCGGGGTGAGATCGGGTAAACTGCTGGGATTTATCGTGAGCAAAAAAGGAATAGAGGTCGATCCTGCAAAAATAAAAGCAATACAAGAGATGCCGACGCCTAAAACAGAAAAAGAGGTGCGCGGGTTTTTAGGGAGGTTGAATTACATCGCTCGGTTCATATCTCACCTAACAGCTACGTGTGAGCCGTTATTCAAGCTGTTGAAAAAAGACCAGGCCGTAACATGGAATGAAAATTGTCAAAAGGCGTTCGATAAAATAAAGTAGTATTTGCAGGAGCCTCCTATTTTGATACCTCCAGTGGCAGGGAGACCCTTGATTATGTATTTGACAGTTCTTGAGGGGAGTATGGGTTGTGTTCTCGGTCAACATGACGAGACAGGGCGAAAGGAGCATGCGATATACTACCTAAGTAAGAAGTTTACTGATTGTGAATCTCGATACTCAATGCTCGAAAAAACTTGTTGTGCGCTAGCTTGGGCCGCCAAGCGTTTGAGGCAGTACATGCTAAACCATACAACCATGCTCATCTCAAAGATGGATCCTATCAAATACGTATTTAAAAAGCAGGCACTATCTGGGAGAATTGCCCGTTGGCAGATGGTTTTGACCGAATATGACATCCAGTATGTTTCACAGAAGGCTATAAAGGGGAGTGTATTATCAGAGTATCTGGCTGAGCAACCTATTGAGGACTACCAACCCATGAGGTTTGAGTTTCCTGACGAGGATATCATGTACCTATAGATGAAAGACTGCGAAGAACCGTTGCCGAATGAAGGGCCAAAGAAGGATTCCAAGTGGCAAATGATATTTGACGGAGCTGTGAATTCCTATGGTAGCGGAATAGGGGCAATCATCACTACTCCTCATGGGTCGCACATCCCATTTACTGCCCGATTGACCTTTTCGGTTACCAATAATGAAGCCAAATACGAAGCTTGTATTATGGGGCTTGAAGAAGCCATCGATTTGCGAATCAAAAATCTGGATGTATACGGAGACTCAGCTCTGGTAGTGAATCAAATAAAAGGGGAATGGGAGACACGTCAGCCCAATTTGATACCGTACATGAACTACGCGAGGAGATTGTTGCCTTTCTTCGACAAGGTTGAATTGCATCATGTACCGCGAACAGAGAATCAGATGGCTGACGCCCTGGCTACTTTGTCTTCCATGTACAAAGTCAACTTCTGGAATGAGGCTCCCAGAATTGTTATCTCTCGGCTTGACAGACCTGCCTTCGTGTTTGCCATTGACGAAGCATCTGATGATAAACCGTGGTATTTTGATATCCTTAATTTCCTGAAAAGTAAAGAGTATCCGGCTGGGGCATCCAGTCACGATCAGAAGACTCTCAGGAGATTGGCGGGTAATTTCTACCTGAACCCGGACGGTGTCTTATACAGAAGAAATCACGACTTGGTGTTACTACGTTGTGTAGACGAAAAAGAGGCGAAGCTGCTCATGGAGGAAATACATGAGGGTACATTTGGTACGCATGCTGGTGGGCATGCTATGGCGAGGAAGCTGCTGCGGGCAGGTTATTATTGGCTGACTATGGAAACTGATTGTTTCAAGTTTGCGAAGAGGTGTCACAAGTGCCAAATCTATGCAGATAAGATCCATGTGCCTCCGAGTCCCCTGAATGTGATGTCATCGCCATGGCCATTCTCGATGTGGGGAATCGATATGATTGGAAAGATCGAGCCGATGGCTTCTAATGGACACCGGTTCATTCTGGTAGCAATCGATTACTTCACCAAGTGGGTGAAAACGGCATCTTATGCAAATGTGACTAAGCAGGTGGTATCCAGATTCATCAAGAGAGATATCATTTGCAGATATGGAATCCCCGAGCGGATAATTACTGACAACGGTTCAAACCTGAATAACAAAATGATGAAGGAGCTCTGTCAAAATTTTAAGATCGAGCATCACAACTCCTCCCCTTATCGACCCAAGATGAATGGCACTGTGGAAGCGGCCAATAAGAATATAAAGAAGATCGTCCAGAAGATGGTGGTGACCTATAAGGACTGGCATGAGATGCTACCTTTTGCTTTGCACGGTTATCGTACGACGGTACGCACATCAACCGGGGCAACCCCGTTCTCGTTGGTATATGGAATGGAAGCAGTACTACCATTGGAAGTTGAGATTCCTTCCCTGAGAGTACTACGAGATGTCCAACTAAACGAGGCATAATGGGTGAAAGACAGGTTGAACCAGCTAAGTTTAATGGATGAGAAGAGGCTAGCTTCTCTAGCATACGGTCGTTTGTACCAGAGCCGAATGAAGAAAGCATATGATAAGAAGATACATCCTCGGAGCTTTCAGACGGGCGACCTTGTGCTGAAAAGGATTCTACCGCCGCAGGCAGATCACAGGGGCAAGTGGACCCCAAACTACGAAGGGCCATACGTTGTCAGAAAAGTCTTTTCAGGAGGGGCTTTATTGTTGTCCACCATGGACGGTGAAGAATTTACGTCGCCTGTGAATTCGGACGCAGTTAAAAAATACTTTGCTTGAAATTGACCCGCTGGACAGAAAAAAGAGAGTCCAGGCAAAAATGGGGCATCCTGGCGAACCAAAAACAGAATGAAAGGTTCGGGCAAAAATTAGGGATAAAATTGAAAAAAATGTACACCCGCGAAGTTGAAAACCTACACTGGGCGGCTTCGGCAAAAAAGGGTATCCCGGTGAACTGAAAACCCGTAAAGGGCGGTTCACGCAAAAGTTAGGGATTTGAAAAGCAAATGACTGCAGTCCGAATTTGATACTACAGTGAGCATTGGCGCGGGAGAATATACCTGAGGGGTCGATTATCAGATTCAATCTCTTCGGAAGTGTGAATACCGGGAAAGCATTAGAGTCGGGCGAGTCATAGGAGGATCAGCTCATGATGTTCGTCTGCATCTCGTTGCCGACATGTGTATAAATTTAATTTGTCATTATATTTATACTTCTTGTGCATACTTGTATCGTTGTTGTGCGTAGCTTCCTCTTTTCAGGAGTTACATCCCGTGTACAAAACTCCTCCCATTTAGGGGCCCAATCAATAAAACATGTTATTCAGTATTTGATGCTGGTTCTTTACTGTTTTGTACATGATAAACGCCTAGGTTTAATGAAACTAGCAAGTGTATAACGTCGCTGGCCCTTGCCAATAATTGCTAAAACTTTGAATTAACTGAAAATAATGCCAAGAACACTAACCTGAATAGATTTGGTTGCATAGACTTGTCTTGTTTTGTTTGTGGTGTTGCAGGGTTCTTGACCATATGAAGTGGACGATCAAAAGGTTGCAGTATTGACCAGAAGCTCGTAATGAAAGACTCGATCCCCACGCAGGTCGCGCTTCCAAGATAACATTGTTCCTTACTAAAGAAGGATCAAAATTCCCCAGCTAGTCGCAGCTTAGCCGAAGGACATTCTCCAGCAAAGTCGGTTACTCTCAGCAGAATTGGCGATTCCAAGATCAAAGGCTGTATCCAGACAGTGTGGTGTCCCCCAAAAGGATTCCCCCATCTCGAGCAGAGTGGTTTAGCCTCAGAAGATTAATTTCCAATTTGTGAGCTGTACCCAGACAGTCTACTCTTCCCAGTAGAGATTCCCTTCTCAGTAGGGTCGTTTACTCCCCCCGACGGAGTCAGTTGATTTTCCCCAAGAGAATCATTTCGTCCTCAGTGGAGTTCTCTCTTTTCAGCAAGTGTTTTCTTTCCTCCCAGTGGAACTCGAAGATTAAGACTCTCCCCGGCAGAGTTGGTTGTGTGTCCTGGCATTTATTTGCCGGAATACCGTGTGATACCCGTTCACTCTCCAGCAGAAGTCCAATCATGATTGGCGTATTCAGTTATTCCTCAGCGAAGTGGGATTCACTCTTCCAGCATTTATTTTGCTGGAATAGTTCTGTAACGCCTGGTTACCCCCAGCGGAGTTGGCATTGTCTTCAGCATTTATTTTGCTGAAGCAGTTTTCTGTATCCCAGCAGTTTGAGTCTGCATTTGCATCGGCATATAGTGTCATATTTGCATCCACCAAATAAGAAACGCGTAGCATTTCCATGTCGAATGACGCATTGTGTCATTGTCAAACATATGCATTTTGAAACATAAACCAGGTTGGTTAACCATTTGTTTTCAAGTATTGTTTCCCTTACAGGTGGAGAGAGCCCTTGCTCAAATTAATTACCAAACATTCAGGATCTCGGCGTGAGACGTATAATGATAATGTCTATTGTGGCATTGTTCCCCACAGAGTTGCTTGTTTAAAGTTTCTCTTACCCCTCCAGCGGAGTATTTCTTCAAGGTCGTTGTTGTGACAGCATCAGAAGATTTCGTGAATCGATCTTTTGAATTTGTCTGGCAGTATGGATTCAGAAAATCCCTAGTAGAGTCCTTCTCAGATTTGCTGCCATGTCAGCACTGAAAATTGAAGACTAGACTCATATTGTGTTACACATGTGATTGATGGAGCTAGCTGCTGCAAAGATAGGCAGAAAAGCAAAGGCGGAGTTATTTTCCTGTGTTTAGGCAGATGATTTTCCCGTATGGATAGGCGGATGAAGTTTCCTGTGTTTAGGCAGATGATTTTCCCGTATGGATAGGCGGATGAAGTTTCTTGTGTTTAGGCAGATGATTTTCCTGTATGGATAGGAGGATGAAGTTTCTTGTGTTTAGGCAGATGATTTTCCCGTATGGATAGGCGGATGAAGTTTCCTGTGTTCAGACAGATGATATTCCCGTATGAATAGGCGGATGAAGTTTCCTGTGTTCAGACAGATGATATTCCCGTATGAATAGGCGGATGAAGTTTCCTGTGTTCAGACAGATGATATTCCCGTATGAATAGACGGATGAAGTTTCCTGTGTTCAGACAGATGATATTCCCGTATGAATAGGCGGATGAAGTTTCCTGTGTTCAGACAGATGATATTCCCGTATGAATAGGCGGATGAAGTTTCCTATGTTCAGACAGATGATATTCCCGTATGAATAGGCGGATGAAATTTCCTGTGTTCAGATAGATGATATTCCCGTATTGATAGGCGGATGAAGTTTCCTGTGTTCAGACATATGATATTCTCGTATGAATAGGCGGATGAAGTTTCCTGTGTTCAGACAAATGATATTCCCGTATGAATAGGCGGATGAAGTTTCCTGTGTTCAGACATATGATATTCCCGTATGAATAGGCGGATGAAGTTTCCTGTGTTCAGACAGATGATATTCCCGTATGAATAGGCGGATGAAGTTTCCTGTGTTCAGACAGATGATATTCCCGTATGAATAGGCGGATGAAGTTTCCTGTGTTCAGATAGATGATATGCCCGTATGAATAGGCGGATGAAGTTTCCTGTGTTCAGACAGATGATATTCCCGTATGAATAGGCGGATGAAGTTTCCTGTGTTCAGACAGATGATATTCCCGTATGAATAGGCGGATGAAATTTCCTGTGTTCAGACAGATGATATGCCTGTATGAATAGGCGGATGAAGTTTCCTGTGTTCAGACAGATGATATTCCCGTATGAATAGGCGGATGAAGTTTCCTGTGTTCAGACAGATGATTTTCCCGTATGAATAGGCGGATGAAGTTTCCTGTGTTTAGCCAAATGATTTTCCCGTATGAATAGGCGGATGAAGTTTCCTGTGTTTAGGCAGATGATTTTCCCGTATGGATAGGCGGATGAAGTTTCCTGTGTTCAGACAGATGATACGCCCGTATGAATAGGCGGATGAAGTTTCCTGTGTTCAGACAGATGATATTCCCGTATGAATAGGCGGATGAAGTTTCCTGTGTTCAGACAGATGATATTCCCGTATGAATAGGCGGATGAAATTTCCTGTGTTCAGACAGATGATATTCCCGTATGAATAGGCGGATGAAGTTTCCTGTGATTAGGCAGATGATTTTCCCGTATGAATAGGTGGATGAAGTTTCCTGTGTTCAGGCAGATGATGTTCCCGTATGAATAGGCGGATGAAGTTTCCTGTGTTCAGGCAGATGATGTTCCCGTATGGATAGGCGGATGAAGTTTCCTATGTTTAGGCAGATGATTTGCCCGTATGGATAGGCGGATGGAGTTTCCTATGTTTAGACAAAAGTGTTTCCCCAGCGAAAGCGCCAGGACTTTTCCGTGATGTGAGTCCTGACGTGGATAGATTTGTGTGTATTCGTGATTTGGCGAAATTTGGGTCCAGATGTGGACAAGGTTACTCCTGTGACAATAGAATCTCTATTCGTGTTGACGAATTTGTCTCTCTTCTTGTGTTGATAAGGTTAGTCCAGTTGTGGACAGAGGTTTTGCGAAAAGTGTTCAGTACCTGTGGCGTTACATAGGTGGTTGAAGTTGAAATCTGAATTATCAGACGTCGGATCAGTTGTTGCTGTAACAACCAGATTCAGTTGGTGGATGTCGTTCCCCAAACAGTGGTGCAGTTTATTTCTGTGGTTGGCAAATTTCCGGGTTCTTAGTATTCAACCGTCTCGCACCTCGAATGTTTGAAGGCCGTTCGCTCTTCACCCAATCGGGTCCAAGTCGCTTGAATAGGGGCAGCTGTTGCACCCTAAAATTTGCTCAACTTACTTCACTTGGTTTATGTTTCAATTGCATTGTCATTTGCATAAAAAGTCATGTACATAGTCTAATCATTTGCATAGCATAGCATAGTGAGCCATCCAACAAGGGACCAAATGCAATTCTTATCTCTATGAGCATACCAAGAGATTCTTATTCAAATTCAATCTTAGCCAAGTCATCAGAAAGAAATTGAAATCTAAGAAGTCAGTGGATCAAGCAGTGGATCTCTCTCCTATCTTGAGTGTATTTGAAGATCATCAAAGAAGTTGTGAGCTGTGAATTGAGCATGGAGGGTATATAGACATCATGGAGGATCTAGAGAGTCATTTTGAAAGTGAGACAAGTCATTGATGTGATCACAAGAGTTGCAGTTGAAGACAGTCAACTAGGGTTTCATCTGGGTCAACCCTAGGTCAATTGTTTGATTGAAAGGCATCAAGGCCTATTGGAAAGATGTGGGATTCATCATTTGACATGTAGATAATGATGTGGTGTTGTGCCAAGGAGGAATCAAGAGAAATCAAGAAGAAGAGAAGTTTCTAAATTAGGGTTTCTGTGTAAAATCCCCTGATTTAGGTCAAACTTCCAAGCAAGATAATTCAAAATGAAAGCCTCAAATGGATCCTTGGCCAACATGAAACTTGTAGAGGATCTCAAGACCTTTAATTTTAGTGGTGTAAGACATCAAGGAGATTTATATAACTCAAGTTATGGTTCTTGCAAGTTACAGGTCATCTGAGGCATCTGAAATTTTGTCTGTGAAAGTTACTTGTCTTCCAAGCAACTTTTACCCCTCAAGGAGTTTTCAAATGAATTTCTGGCCAACATTAGAGTTGTTCCTCATGATCTTAGCTTTCTAGAAAGGTATGGTATGCCTTCATTTGATTTGTGGAACTCTACTTATGACCTTGGCAAGAAAAGGGTATTTTGGTCATTTGAGAATTATGGGTCATTTCAAGCATATGCATAAAACCCATACAAGGAAGCTTCAAATGAAAAACTTCACAACATCAAAGTTGTTCCAAATGACATTTTGAGTCAGGAAAAGTGGTTATGTAAGTTGGAAAATGCTCATAGCTCAAGATTTCAAATTTGGTCAATTAAAAGGTGAATTTAATGAATAAAAGTGACCTAAAAATGAGATTTTTCATAACATGTCCAAATGGGATGAAATTATAGGTCATTTTGATTGGAAATAATGTTTTGAGACCATTGGAAATAGTGGATTTTTGAGTTTAGTTCAAAGTTTGAGAGATATCATGGCTTGCTTATGATTAAAGTGACATAAGCCAAATCACAAGGGATTTGAGTGCAAGAAAGTTCCAGCAACTTCTAGATGGTTCCATGAGCATCTATATATTGAGTAGAGTGGATCCAATCATTGGTTGGTGATTCATTTGGTTGAAAACTCATAGTTACATCTCATTCCTCAATTTTGCAAATTACACAAAAACTCTATCAAATCTTCATCATTCTTCAAAGTTCTTGATCCTATCATCATCTACATTCATCATAGAGCAAGTTTCCATCAAGATCTGGTTGAATTGAAGCAGAATTCGTGTGCTACAAACTTCATCATCCAAAGTGCAAGAAGAATTCAATTGCAAGATCAAGAGCATTTGAGCAGGTGTTGTTGCATACAGAACCAAGATCCAAGTCCATTGATCAAGTCTAGAGCACTGCTAGCTGTGAATCCAAGAGCATCACTATCTGTTTTCAAGATTACACCAGGTTGGTTTTTCTATCGAATTGGCTAGAATTAGTTAGCATGATGTAGTTTCATTAGGTTAGATGCAACTTAGGTGGTTAGAGGAACAATTTTGGAGATTTTGATAGGATTTGGTGAAGATTTTTACATGAGCACCAAAACTGTTTTGACCTAGAACTAAGAGGATAGAGAGTGTTAATTCATGTGAATTAGTCTAGAATGATCAGGGATGTGTGGTGGTTACACTAGTACCAAGAAACTGGAGTTTCATGAGAGTGGAAATTGGAGTGTTCATGGAGAGGAAGCTATCGGGTTTGATTTTCTAGGTTGTTACAGTAAGAACTAGTAATGTAGCTTTGGTCAGCTTGAGATGAGGATCATTTTTGCTTTTTACACGAGTGGATTTTATCAAGAATTGAGAGAGAACCAGGTGCTGGAAGGTCTGTGCATGAGAGCATCGTATCCATGGAGTCTTGCTGAAACCCTAATCTCATTGGAGAAGAAACACCTCAAGCGTTGGATGAGGTCTTCTTGGTTGACTGAAATTCAGATCGCGCGGCCAGGATTTGAAGTTGAAACGAGAGGGAATCTGAGGCCATGAAACGCCTCGTTTCATTAAAGTCCTCTGGTGGGCTTAAATGCACAATTGCTAGCCACACCCCCAATATCCAGGCCCATATGATTTGAACTATATTTCTTACTTTCTGCACTGATTTGTGTTTATTTTTCTTTGGTTTTTTTTTCTGATTAACTGGGCCCAGACGCGCCTTGCTATGCGCACCCCGAGTCTGGGCCCATCATCCATTTTTCAACTGAAATCATTATTAATTGCACCCCTAACCAACTTTATTTCATTTTAATTTCATTCATTTTTCTTAATTGTTTGAAAAATCATAACAAATTGAAAGTTTCATATTTTTGATTGGTTGTTTTTTTAATATTTTCATATTTCTGTGTAGAAAAATATCATGTAATAAAATTTCCATTTTATTTTCTTTTAATATTTTTTGCACATTTTTTTCTTTTAATGCCTTTTTAAATAGATTTAATTTGTATATAGTTTTGTAGGATTTCTTTTAGGTACTTCTCATAATCTTTTTAGGCCAAATTTTTTTTAGTATAATTAGATACATATATTAGGTGTCCCCTTGATTTTTATACCATTTTTTTTAGGATTTATTTTAGGTTGTTTAGTTAGAAAACATTAGGCTAATCATTTAGGGTTGTGAATATAACACTAGGTATACAAAACAAATTTTCTTTTGGGTTTTCTCTAGAACAAATTAAATGATGGGACTATAGGGGTATTATGGGTAGATAATAGATCCCTTAGAAAATATTAGACTTCCCCATTCTACTATTGCTATTAGTGTATTTGCTTGATTGTGTGGTGTGCCCTCTCTAGGGTTATTATTTGACTGTGTGGGGTATTGGGCCTGCTTGGGGGTTTGGGTTTGAACTGAAGACTGTGCTGATGAAGCCCATTGAAGATTAAGAGAATGAAGACCAATTTCCAGGGTTGATGAAGAGTATCTTGCTGGCAGCTGTTGAAGGTTATAGGATCTAGGAGTTAGGCAGAGCTCTAGAGTAGAAAACTTGATTCACAAACATGGAAGGTCTTGTTTGCCTCCATCCCTCTCTATGATGCAGAGTCTCTCTAGGACACTCACCCCTTCCTTTGGAAGGCTTGGTGATAGTGTCTAAGAGATAGAACTCTTGAGAGAAACATTCTATGTGTTGTTAGCAGTCTGTTTGTCACCTTTGGTGGTCAACTAACTGTTTAACATTCCAGTTCATCCTCTTAACTGTTTCTCATCTTGGAGATTGAGACTTGAAGAAAAGCCCTGAGAGATTGAAGATAGAGACCTTGCTTGAAGGCTGTGAAGATGAAGACTGATGCTTGCTGGAAGCCTGTAGATGTTTGAAGATGACTTGAAGACAGATGTTGATGAAGATTTCTGCTGTTTATAATTTTTGAGGTATTGTTTGAATTTCCCTGACTGTATTGGTTGCCATTTAATCTGTTAGGTTGAAAGCGAATTTTGTTCGCTTTTGCCTGTTGTTTTCTAGGTTTGAGGTTGAGTGGGACTCCCTTGCCTCGCTTGTATTGCTGCATCCATGCATTTTACTGCTTTATTGTATATATCTGTTGTTTTTGTTTCCGTCTATCCCTTAGGATCTCTGTTTCTCTTTGCGCAAGAGAGGAGCATGATAGACATTAGGTCTTAACCCATGCATGATAACATTAGGTTAGTTTGATTCCCTTTTCAACTGTAGGATAGAGTTTTGTCTCTTCTTTCTCAAAACAAACAGAAAAACACAATAAATCTTTCAAACACAATAAAAGACACTTCTTCCGTAAAAGAATGTGAACTCATCAAAACGTCAATTTTTGTCCGCTTGGACCAGTAATCAGAAAAACCCTTTTTCAGAAGGAGATAAAAGCAATCAAAACAGACTTGTGTCGTACGTGGCCCGAACTACGTTTGCTCTGATCTTTCATGCTGTATGAAAGTACGTAGGAATAGGATGCAATATCCTAGCGAGCAACCTTCCCCTCCTTTCCCGTAGGTAGGCGAACTACGTTGACTCTGATTTCTCGTTCCAGACGGGAATACGTAGGCATAAAGCGCGATACTTTGCCGAGTCATTTTCTTTTCTTTTTAACCCCAGACCTGTAGAATAGATAGAATAATAATCCGTACCAGAAAACAAGCGTGGATCCCGTCGAGTACGACGGATGTGAGGGGTGCTAATACCTTCCCCTTGCGTAACCGACTCCCGAATCCAGGATTTGGTTGCGACGACCATTCCTCTCCCGTCTTTGCGGTAGGTTTACCTCGAGCGTTTCCTTTCCCTCTGTTGGGATAAATAACGCACGGTGGAGACTCTTCTATTTAGCCGGCGCCGATTTTCGCAGTAGCGACAACGAGCCTTAAGTACATGAGAAATGATAAGTGGGGAGGTGTCTCTTCACTTTCCTAGAGTGTTTAGCGTATGCCCATTGGGAGATATGTGGCGCATTCGCTCTCGTGTCATAGTCTCTAGTGCAATATGAGTCTCAAATCAATTTAATTCACTTATTTTAAAACTCACAAACAAAACTCAAACTTTTTCATCCTTCGGGATTGTTTCAAACCTCGTTTTCATAAAAGAGTATGTTACTTTTCCGTTCTACTGCAAACAAGCATCGTCCCTAACTGCTGGAATGGAGATTTAACGTCACTCAAAAAAATACTTAACCAACCTTGTCTCATAGTTACCCAAACTACATTTGCTCTGATTTCTCATACCAGATGAGGATATGTAGGCACAAGACAGCGATGTCTTGGCGAGCAACCTCCCTTCATCACCCGTAGTTTCCCGAACTACGTTGACTCTGACTTTCCCATTGCACGAGGGAATACATAGATATAGGGTGGCGATGTCCTATCGAGTCCGTTCTTTCTCTTCACCCCTGTTTAGCATTAGCTTTTAGATAGTTTTCACCCATAGATTAGACAATAAGCATGGATCTCGTTGAGTACAACGGACGTGAGGGGTGCTTATACCTTCCCCTTGCGTAACCGACTCCCGAACCCAAGATTTAGTTGCGATGACCTTGTCTTTTCCCGTTCTTTTAGGTTTTCTTTGATCGTTTCCTTTCCCTCTCCTTGGGATAAATAATGTTCGGTGGCGACTCTTCTGTTTGTTTCCGCCGGCCCTTTTTCGCAATTGCGACACTTACGATATCCTTAGTGTACAAGCTAGTACCTATCAACGCAATCTTAACCAAAGTAGAGTTTGTAGCCTAGAACGAGTATTCAAACGCAATTGTTTTTCATGAGTCTTGAAACCACATGCTGCAATTTTTCAAAGCTTTTTCATATGTGTAGAAACTTGCTTGAGGACAAGCAAAGGTTTAAGTATTGGGGAGTTTGATAACCATGAAACTTATAGCATTTTCCGACTTGATATACATGCATTTTTATCCATTTTTACATCCATTTTATGTTTGTATGTAATTTTATTCGGGTATTTTGTTTGTGTTGTAGGCATTTTCCATGTAGGAGTTCGATAAGATAAAATGAAGCAAATTTGACCAAAAGTGGAGAAAATGACACCTTAACATGAAGCAATTCAAAAGTGAGCATTTTCAGCTTGTGGCGTTCACCACAGGGGTATGGGGTTTGCCATAGCCCTTTCACTTGTCATGTCCCCCATTTTAAACTCATGGCATTCGCCATGAGGCCCTAGCGTTCGTCATGACCTCCGTGCCCAGTTTTTAAGCAACAAAAGACTTGGTCTTCTCCCACTCCCACATATTTTTCTCAACTAACTTCTACACAAATGGAGACCTACTTCAGCAATTATAACATTATATAGGCTTAGTTTTTAGGTTTTCTATGTCCAAGTTTTTAGTATTAAGTAGGCAGAAAATTTACATTATAAAAGTACTTAATTGTTCACACCGGGCAATTGGTACACCATTGTTTTGAGCATTCAAAATTCATTTGCTTGTACTTGGATTGATTGTTATTTAATCTTGCCGCTATTTTAATTCAAAATCTTTTCCGTTCAAGTTTCTGGTTTAATTTTTCCGCAATGCAGTACTTTTCGTAAGCATTTTCTTCTCTAATTTTTCTGCACTTGTTTATTTTCAGTCTTAATATTACTTATTTTATTTGTTTTTGTTTCTAAGTACTACATATTATTATCATCTACTAGTATTACAAACACACACACACACACACACACACACACACACACACACACACACGCACGCACGCGCGCGCGTGTGCGCGCGCGCACACACACACACACACACACACACACACACACACACACACACACACACATATATATATATATATATATATATATATATATATATATATATATATATATATATATATATATATATATATATATATATATATATATATATATATATATTGCTAGTTAATGTTAAAGTATGTATTCATCATTAATATCATGTTTATGTTCTATTTTGTATGCATCATCATCATCATCATCATCATCATCATCATCATCATCATCATCATAATAATAATAATAATAATAATAATAATAATAATAATAATAATAATAATAATAATAATAATAATAATAATAATAATATGAGTTTTATGTCAATTACGTCAGGCTAAATTTCTACAGTCCGGGATGTGAGGATCGTCATTCTGACGGGACTTGGAAAATTAAATTGGCATTTAATTTTTATATTAATTTTTTTTAGGTTCTGATTTTTAGTTTTAAAATCAAAAGGTTTGCGCGAAAGCGAAAGCACTTTGGTACTGGTCAGCAACGTAACACTGTGAGACCGGTATTCGATCATAAAAATGGATTTAATTTCTAAAAACAATGACAGTACTTTAGTAATTAATTAGGACTTATTAGTTTTCAAAGATTGTTTCGAAATTGTAGCCTTTGGAGTGACAACAAAGCATATACGGTTTTGAAACAGAACACGAGCTACACGAAAGTGAGCAGTAGTTTTAAGTTAATATTTTCTTCCAAAAATATTTAAAATTAAAACAAACGCCAAAAAATTATTGAGTCACAAGGGTGCAACTAGAAATTACATTTCGGTCTCGCTTTTATTAATACATTATTAAACTAGTTTTTATTCCCATTTTGTTTTTTCTTCTAAAAAAAAAGTATATTCTATTAGCCTTAGATTTACATAGTGATATTAGATAGTGGTAGATTAACTATTGGTCTCTGTGGGTTCGACATCTTTTGTATTACTTTGATAAAGTTCGTGCACTTATGGATAAGCTACCACACAAAGCACATCAAGAACCAATTCTATTATCTTACATTGTATCAACCCTAACGGATCCATTTCTCTAAAATAACCTTTCTCTCTACGTTGTCGGCGTCTTTTTCTGTGACCTTTAGAACGTTTGTTGCGCCATCCTTCTAGCGCCACCGAAAAAAGTCGTTGCACAATCCTCTTAACACCACCACACTAGCCTCCGCGTGACTCTTCTCTCGTGCCTTAACATCCACTGCATATTCTCTCTCTCTCTCTCTCTCTCTCTATATATATATATATATATATATATATATATATATATATATATATATATATATATATATATATATATATATATATATATATATATATATATATATATATATATATATATATATATATATATATATATATATATATATATATATATATATATGTGTGTGTGTGTGTGTGTGTGTGTGTGTGTGTGTGTGTGTGTGTGTGTGTGTGTGTGTGTGTGTGTGTGTGTGTGTGTGTCTCTCTCTCTCTCTCTCTCATGTTGACTGCCCTTCATCGATATTGCATCCTCAATTTATGTCTCTCTTTCCCATAGATGATGTCTGAGTCTAATATAGTGATAACGACACCAACAACATAACCACCTTTCCTAGAAAACGTGATACCAATAAGGAAATAACCTCTCCGTCTTCATTGACACTCTCAAAGATGGAGTTTCATCGTGCTCTCACTATTTCAAATATCAAGAAACACTTTCCTATTGTTCTTGAAATGTAGTAAGATCAACATTGCACATGGGTCGAGCTCTTCCGCATCCATTCCCGCTCTCATTAGTTTTTACATCATATTGTTCCTTCTATGAACAATAAACCACCGACAAATAACTCTACTATCAAGTATGAACAATGGAATACCCTTATTCTTCAATGAATATATTCCATAATTTATAGTGACCTACTAACCACCATCCTAGAAACAGACTCCACTGCCATGGAAGCATAGAATCATTTGGTTGACATTTTTTAGGAGAATTAGAATGCCCCGCGCTATCACTCTCGATCAATAATTCTCTAACACTTGCATGGAGTATATTTTCAATGTGTCGGCTTATTGTCAGCTTCTTAAGATGCTTTATGACTAGTTGAGGAATGTTGGATCTCCTGTTAACAACCATTGTCTAGTTCTTCAGCTGATATATAGTATTCTAGAATCTTACTGAAGTGTTACTACCTTGATTATCCAGAGTAACCCTCTTTCTTCCTTCTATCAAGCTTGTTCCATGCTCACATTGGAAGAAGATGTTAAGGCTAAAATCACTAGCACCGATTCTTATTTTTCCATGAACACCACTTAGCAGGGACCTTCTGAAGATACCTCTCAGATTGGCAATCGTCACCCAAGAAATTATGCTCTCTCTTGTGGCAACCAAGGCCGAGGCGAGAGACATGGTAACCATCATGGTCCTCAACCTGGAGATCCCAACACCCCTTCACCATTGTCCTTTCCTCCTTGGCAGCAACAACAATAATACTCAGCCTAGCCACCATGGGGTTGGACTCTTCCACCATGGGCTATGCCCTTGTGGCCGTATCCCTCCTCTTAGTGGGAACGACCTATCGATCCTCTGAAGCAGTCACGCATACTAGGACAACATCCTTAAGCATATGCAGCTACTGGATCATTTTAGACATCGACATACATTTAATTTACTATTCACACCCTATCTCTCCACACTTCTAACAATCAGTGGTACATGGATACTGGCACGACATCATCACTATTAATATCTCATCTTATTCTCCTTTAAGTAATTCAAATCATAAAGTTATTATTGGAAATGGCTACGAAATTCCAATTCATGGCACCAGATACACAAAAATAAACACCTATCATCAACCCCTTCACTTAAAACATGGTGATCACTCACAATAATGGCTATGTCATTTTTGATCTTATTGGTTTTACTTTATGTGATTTTTAAACGGGGATCCCTATCATGCATGAGATGTGACAGCCATGTTGATCTATATCATGTCACCACCCCTCCAATTTTTTCGGTATTACATCCAGTCTCTGGCACAATCGGCTTGGTCACCCTGGCGTACCTGTTTTAAATTCCCTTTGCAATAATAAGTTCATATGTTGTGAACCTTTTAATTCTTCTCTTATTTGTGACTCTTGCATTTTAGGCAAACATGTTAAATTGCCATTTTTTAATTCTCAAACTACAACTTTGATGTCATTTGATATTATATAGTGATTTATGGATGTCTCTAATTTTAAGTTTTATTGGTCATAAATATTATATACTATTTTTTGATGATTTTACAAATTTCTTGTGGACCTTTCCTATTAGTAGAAAATCTCAAGTACTTGAAACATTCAAGTCACTTACAAAACTTATTCAGACACAATTTTTTCAAATTGTCAAATCTTTTAAATGTGACAATGGCGGTGAATATAATAATGAGTTATTTTGAAAATATTGCACTGATCATGGTCTTATTTTTTGTTTCTCTTGTCCCCACACATCCTCACAAAATGGGAAAGCAGAACACAAAATAAGAACCATTAGTAATATGATACGCATTATGCTAGCTCATTCTTTTTTCCCACATCGTTTTGGCATCATGCCTTTCACATGGCAACTTATCTTTTAAACATTCTTCCCTATAAAACACTTAAAAACCGGTCACCATAACACAACTTTTATATCACCGAAGTCTTACCTACACACATCTACGATTTTTAGGTTACCTATGTTATCCTTTAATCTCGTCCTCTAACATTCATAAGTTACAACTTTGCTCTACTCCATGTGTCTTCTTAGGTTATCCGCTAAATCATAAAGGATACAAGTGTTATGATTTTTCAAGCAGAAAATTATTAATTCTGAGGCATGTAATTTTTAATGAAATCCAGTTTCCCTTCACCGAGATACACTTTCATTCCTCTCACTTGTATAACTTCCTAAATGATGACCTACACCCATACCTGGTATATCATCAGAAAAATATAACATTACCACCTGTTGTGCATACCCAACCAACACCAATAACCACAACTGATCATCCACCCTTACCCAAAAACCAACAATCACTATCTCACAACTTCATGATCAACTTGCCCATTACAACCTCATCTTCATCACCACTACTAACCCAACAAAATCCACCTCCACTTACATGAACCATCACCACTCGTAGCATGAAAGACATTATTAAACCTAGTAATATATTTACCCTTTCAGTCTGCCAACCTCATCAAACCAAATCTATCATACCTAAACCCCCTCACACTAGCCTTAGCCTCATCAAACCAAGTCTACCATCCACATGGTGATCACCATTGCTCTATCAAAATCTCGACCCATTTATCAATTGGATGTACAAAATTAATTTTTATATGGTTATCTCCATGAGACTTCTTACATGCATCGACCATTGGGTTTCCACAAAACTCATCATCCAGATTATGCTTGTCGTCTAAAGAAGTCACTTTATGGTCTCAAGCAAGCACTCAGAGCATGGTACTAACGCTTTGCTGATTATTGTTGTACCCCAAATTTTGACCCCTAGATTCCATCATAATTCTAGGACCATCACCATTTTGTTACCTAACCTTAACCTATTTCAGAGTTTGTCTTTGTCAAGATACAGGTGAATTAGGGTTCCATACAGTCAGGAATCGAGGTTTCGATGGTTTGATCAGTCAATATCATGGATTGATTCTCCATGAAGCAAGTCTCCACATCATCAAAAATTCTACATTGGATCAAGTATGAATCCAATTTGAGGTTGTCACCCAAAGATCAAGAGTAGTGCAGTCCAGGACTCCCAATTAGGGTTTTTGATCAGGAAAAGTCAACTATGGTTTGACTTTTGATTTAAATGGTATTCCAATGATGGAATTATGGTCCATAAAGCTTATATGACTTAGTGAAGTCCACTAAAGAAGTTCCAAGACCTCAGAGGACCTAGAACACCAATAGTCTATTCGGGGTTTTTTCGATCGATCGATTCGTTTGACTGAAAAATCAACTCATTGATCAAAAGGGTTTTGACCCCAAAGTTGAAATAAAACATTCTCCTAATGGTATATTACATCTATTTATAAATGTTTGTGACCATTGGATCAAGGATTGAGGAGTAATCGAAAAAGTAGAGAATTAGGGTTTTGAAAGGGACAAGACCATAACTTCCTAACCACACATCCAAATGGAGTGGTTCAAAGCTTGTTGGAAAGGTCTTGACAAGCCCTACAAAAGCGTAAAAGTTATCCATATGCAAAAAATGAATAGATTTGGAGTTATGATCAAAATCATCACAAGAGGGGAAAAACACTTGGTAAAATTCCAAGTTTTTAGCACTTTCAAGTCATGTTTTCAGCCAACTTCAAGAGGATTTTTGAACTAGTTCCACTTGGAATTTAAAAATCCTAAAAACATAAAAGTTGTAGAGCATAATGAGGGCTTTCCAAAAATTACAAGAACTCCTCCATAGCATTTGTGAGCTGAGAGTTTTGAAGGAGGCAAGTTGGGTCCAAACACTTGAAATGCATCATGTCCAAACTTGGCATAAACTACCTTCCCAACTTTTCAGTTGATTTCTCTAACCACGGATTAACATCTAATGTGATGTTTAAGAGTGTATAATGAACAAAATCAGAAGAATCTCCAAGAAAAGATAAAGATTTGTCCAAGATCATTATTTAATTGAAATAAGGTACAAAAGTACAATAGGAGAAAGGTTGCTTTTGGATGCAGCAGGAGGACCTGCCTTGGCTACGTCTATAGTCACTTCATCACAACTCAAAGATATCTGGTTTTTGAGGCTAGTGACCACTGAAAGCAAGCACAATCTGCAGAAAGCATCACATTTGGATTTTATCAAGATCTTCCCTCCAAAATGCCAACTTGCAAGCCAAATGTCAAATCTGCCCTCATCCTTGCCTTGCCTATAAATAGAGGTTCCCTCTATGCTACACAGACACCAGAGAACACTCTAAATCCCAAGAGAAACCAAGCTCTCA
>CAWUDS030004654.1:0-49849 GCA_963859935.3 Lathyrus sativus | reverse complement strand
TATCCAGGACTTTCAACAGAAGCATTTCTGTGAGCTTCAGAACACAGTAGCAACGACAAGATGGATATTTTGGACGGCGTCTGCTGCAGATGCTCCACAATCTTATAATCACTTTTTCGAATCAAGCGCATGAACTCTTCTACATCTTTCGATGCTGATGCTTCTTTCGCTTGCCTGCACTGGGACATTCTCAACCATCTTCCCTTTCCTTTCGCTAGTCTTTCGGCCTCCCACTTCAGGTGATATAAAGATCCTACCACTCCTTGTCATACCTCCTGAACCAACAACGTTGTCCACAGTCTCGGCTGGCTGCTTATTAACATCAATCTTTATTCCGTCACAATACACGTCCAACCCATATGACCATGGGACTGCTTTTGTGTTCTCGTACGGGATTGGTTCAGCCTTAGTTATGGTGATTGGCGGTTAGCTGAGCGGGTGCGGTTATAGTGATTGTCTTTCGAGGAATCGTTACAGTGGCCACATCACTCTGATCATCTGCTACTGCCCCTGCAGGCTCTTCGATTACTGCCTCGGTCAAACTGCAATGCGCCGTCATCAATTAAATCCTGAATGCCTTTCTTTAAATCATCACACCCCCCAGCTAGGGTCCAGCATTCTAAGCAATATTCGTCACATCCTGGATAAACATCCCCCTTGCAACAGTCTGCTTTTTATCTCTCTCAGCGGCGTCTTTAAATCATCGACATTCATAATCAGATTCAAACCCTCCTCAGTCAGAATGGCGTTTGCCCCATGATTAGGCATGGGCTTCTGCACTATATTCGGACCTGCCGTTCCGAAATTGATAGTCTTATTGTCCAATAAATCCTGCACAACATGCTTAAAAGCATGGCAACCCTCTACATCGTGGCCCGGAGCCCCAGAATGAAACTCACAGTGCCTGCTTGCATCATAACCATACAGAGGAGTTCCCGTTATCGGCGCCAGAGTTCTCTTCTCTATCAGGTTCAAGACCAACAATGTCTTCAACAAATCTGCATAGGTTGAGGGAGGTTTCTCAAACACTCTTCTGGTTTACCACCCTGGAATCTTCGCTGAGCCTGTTGTGCCCCCTGCTGTGGCTGTTGCTGCTGCTGTTGTTGCTGCATTGGCTGCTGCTGAAACGGTTGTTGTTGATATGGAATGGTAACACTCGCCACCTGCTGCGGCTGATGATATTGGTTCCGACCTCTGCCTCGGCCTCTGCCTCGGCCTCCAAATACTGCGCTTGCCTCGCCCTGACGGCGCCCGCCAAAAGCTTTCCTATTGCTGCCAGATGCAGTTGGCATCCTCAGACTGGAACCTGCCTTGCTTAATGTTGTTTTTAATCTTTTCTCCCATCAGAATTAAGTCTGAGAAACTAGCCAAAGATGTGTGAAACAACTTGTCATAAAAACATACCCGTGAACGTGCCGATGAACATGTCGTTCATTTCCTTTGTCTTCTAAAGGAGGACGGACCCTGGCAGCCATATCGCGCCACCTTTGCGCGTACTCTTTAAAGCTCCCACCCTTCTTCTGAGACAGCCCTGTCAATTGACCCGATTGGGCGCCAAGTCGCTGTTATACTTGTAGTGAGCTAC
Source organism: Lathyrus sativus (assembly GCA_963859935.3). NCBI lineage: Eukaryota > Viridiplantae > Streptophyta > Magnoliopsida > Fabales > Fabaceae > Lathyrus > Lathyrus sativus. Next base: position 48,264 of record CAWUDS030004654.1, on the reverse strand, counting down.
AAATGCCTCTGCCAATTGCTTCCATGTCTTTATATTAGTTGGCTCCAACCCCATATACCACTCGAGGGAGGGCCCGACAAACTATCTTGAAAGAAGTGCATTAGCATTCTCTCATCAGTTGAATATGCAGACATCCGTCGGTAATAAGCCCGCACGTGCACTTTCGGACATGTGTCCCCTTTATACTTATCAAACGCAGGAGCTTTGAATTTGATTGGCACCCTCAAGCCAGGTACCAGACCCATTGTTGCCATGTGTAAGCCCACAGCACTTTGGTTCAGGACCCCCCTCATCTGCTCTTCTAGCATTTTGATCTTCTGGGAGTCATCCATCGGCCCCTTCGAAACCTCCGCCGGAGAAAGCGTCCTCCTGCTGATCTTCTTGCCACATACCATTCCCAGCTCCATACCCATCATATCCATTATTGCGGCCAGCTCTAATCTGATTCATCACCGGGCCTCGCCCTCTGTTGCCGTATCCCTGAACACCTCCAGCAGGCCCAAAAGTCATTAATCCAGCGCCGTTTCCATTTCCGAAACCTCCGTAACCCTGATTGGCCACACCATAACCATCTTGCCCAAAGCCTTGAGCATTGAGACCATATTTCCCAGCATTGTCGAATCCCTGATCGTTGAATCCGAATCCAGCATTGCCGAAGCCGTTGCCTCCCATATTATCACCCAAGTTGATATCACCGAGCCCAACGTTATGGACAGCAGTCTCGTTCCCAACTCCGACGTTACAGTTCCTAGCAGTGGTAGCGTTGTTGACATTAGCAGCAGGTATATTGACTACAGGTGGAGCCACTGGCGTGGAGTGCCATCTCCATGAACAGTATCGACTCGCACAGACTGATGATCCTCGTTACCGTGACCGGCGTTTCTGACCAACAGAGGTTGCACCATGGCTTGTAAATTCTCCTGACCTTTTGCAATAGCTTCCATGGTCTGCATAAAGAGAGCTAGCTTCTCGCAGCACATCTTGCATCTCGTTCTGCATTTGATCCATGATTCTTCGACAGTTGGTGCGAGTGGAATAGCGGTGCGGGTGCTGATCTGCAATCCTGACAATACCTGCTTCAAAACAGGAAATAAGATACCATCCAATGATTACCTGTAATGTAACATGAACATGAATGCAATGCAATGTGTGTCTGTGCATTAGGGAAATTCAGTCCCCGATTCTAGTGTGAAGGTGCCAGCGCAGTGGCAGTGCTAACAATATAAAGATCGGAGCTGAATCACAGAAAGCCTCATATATTGCGGAGAAACCAATAAGCCAAGAATACAATGTCACTAAGAGTATAATAAGAAGGCATGACCTCAACCAACAACCCTGGTGATGGTCAGCACTATGCAAATAAAGCATACTACATGAAATGATCAAACACTCCCATAAGTCTGGTACTCTTCTAGCAACTTCTTGGTCTCCGGATGGCTTGGTCTGGTAAGCAGCCTTCAACAAGTTGGTTTCTTTCTTAAGAACACGTCGCACGTCTTCAGCAGTTTCCTCCCATGCCCCTTCTCCGAAGCGATCCTCTAGTTTACGCTTCTGAGACACAGCTTCATCTCCTGCCTTTGATGGCCTTGTTCAGTGTGCATTCTGGAGACTATACCGGTCATCACTTCTTCTTCACACTCTTGATGCTGGACTTCAACTGCTCTTCGAGGTCGGAAATTTGCTGCTTCAACTTATCTTCCTCTTCTTATTGTTGGTGAGCGTGGCATTCCAGGTCTTATTGCAAGAAGAGATCTCTCGGTGAGCGATGTCAAGTGCTTTCTTTTTGATTCAAGCATGTCATGGAGCTTCTGAACTCTTGCCCCAGACGTTCGCGCTTCTTCCTCTCCTCAGTCACTCAGCCCCTAATCTGTTCATTAGCTCAATCTGCTGTTGGAAAGCATGCACGGCCTTGTTTTTTTCACTGCGTACCTGGGCTAGCTCCTGCTCTAACCCTTCGTTGATCTTCATCAAGGCTTCCTTTTCTTTCACCACCTGCTCGTAGGCTTCCCCTAGAAACAGTAGTTGGCTCTTCTACCAGAGTGTGAACAGGGACTGGTGCTGCTGGAAATGGCATCTGTAGTTGACTTGCTCTTTCCTGAATCCAAAACTCTGTAAGGTGCATAGGCCTGACAGTCATTCTTCCCTAACAACGGCTTCCCTCTTCGGTTAATACGCGTCCAGGCATGCTGCAGCTTGGCTAGTAACTCCCCCTTCAAATCTCCGGTGAAGTACAGAGATTCCTGTACTTCTTCCTCCTTCGGTGGGTTCTTCAGCGCATATCCGAACTGACGGACCAACAGAGATGGGTTGTAGTTGATACACCCTTTTCTTCCTATCAGCGGACATTAGGGTACCCAGAACAACTGAATATAAGCTCAGACCCTAGCAGGTCTCGATCAACCACTCAACGTCTTCGGAAGATAGCCTCATCAGGCGCTCTGACCAGCTAGCGGTGGTTGCACTCTCCACAAAAGATCCCTTCATGGGAGATGACTCTTGAACCACATATTCAACAAAGGAGCACAGCAGTAAACAACCTTTCCCCTTCTATTTTCATTCTGTAGTGCAAGGAGTGGTAGAAGTCTCCGATCAACGTTGGCACTGGATTGCTGGCAGCAAATAGATGGAAAGTGTCCAAGTCTACGAAATTGGGCAAGTTAGGAAACAGCACAATCCCATAAATGCATAGAGCCAAAATAGCATTGAAAACCACCCAACATCCGCTCTTGGCATACTCCTGAGCTTTGCCAACCAGGAAATCAAGAGAGAAACCTGAAACCCCAAGCCAAGAAGTCACTAACAGTTCTGCAGCGTCATATGCAAGGCTTTAGCTAAATCCTCCAACTTGGCTCAGCAGCAGAGTGAATAAAGGGAACCTTGTTCTGCACTGGTAGCCTCAGTAAACTCCAGCATACTCCTCAATGGTAGGCCCTAGAATGAAGTCAGCAAACGTAAACATCTCAATGTGGGGTCATAGAACTGCATCAAGGTGTACAGCCCGTTCATCTCATCAGCAGTGGGCTTGCAGACTAATCTTAGTAATCTCCCATGACTCATTCTGAAGCTCCTCCTAACCTCCTCATCAGCGAGAGATATCAGACCCAAGCAAAGGAGTATATCAGGTGTCGGCAGCTTATATTATACGCAACTGTTTTCCTCAAACCAGCCATAATCAATACTCGGAAGTCCTGGCACTAGAGTCGGAGGATATGCAAATGCACCTGCAGCACAGACACACGTTAATGGGATGCAATGATAATGGGTATGCAAACAATGCAATGCGAGTAACATGCAACAGGGGACCAACTGCTGTAGCTGAATAGCCTGAACCATATCAAGAAGTCTCAGATAGACTCTATAGAAGTCCTCAAACCCTGGTCTCAGGTAGACCTAAATCAAAGCTCCAACAATGGTCTCTGACAGACCTCCAACCATAACTCCAACTGGTCTCTGGTAGACCTCAAATCGACATCTCCAACTGGTCTCTGACAGACCTCAGAACTCTCCAACTGGTCTCTGACAGACCTCAGAACTCTCCATAAATACCCAGGATCTCTGATCAAGAAACAACCGGTAGTCTGAAGGTCTAGTTACCTGCATAACCCAAAACCCTCTCCCAGGTGGATGTCCTAGTAACTGACAAAGGTACGACATCCTATACGGTCGTTGGCGTCACAGACTTTCAGGGTTGATGATACGATTCCCAGAAGGAGTGACATCATCAAATCCTGAAGAGGCCTCACTTAGCCAACTTCCAAATGATCGGTTCCCGGAGTCGACAATTCAACTGACCAACAACCCCTTCGACCCAAATGGTAGAAAGGAAGCCAACCAGAAGAACCTCGTCCGAGTGTAGATTTCATGAGACACTAATGCAAGCAAAGCCGGCACGCGCCCACTACTTTCTACTCTAATTCTAGGTGTACTCAAGCCCAGGTCCGGCTTATCTCTCAATCATAGAACACCCGTCACACCCTACAATACAACAATAATAATGATAATATAATGCTGAAATGTAAATGTCAGAAATATAAATCCATACAAAATCCTCGACGGGAAAACAAGCGCTAGGATTGACTCGCTTAAGGGACGTTGGATCCCAAATGCATAAGGACTATCGCAGTCCTTAGCAGCCAGGGGACGTTGGGTCCCCAGCAGAGTCGCCAGCTGTCGCTACTGCGAAAATCGGCGCCGGCTGAACAGAAGAGTCGCCACACCGTGCGTTATTTATCCCACGGGAGGGAAGGAAACGCTCAGAGTAAACCTCGCACAACACGGGAAAAGGTATGGTCGTCGCAACCAAAACCTGGGTTCGGGAGTTGGTTACGCAAGGGGAAGGTATAGCACCCCTCACGTCCGTCGTACTCGACGGGATCCACGCTTGTTTTCGGTATGGATTGTTATTCTATCTATTCTACAGGTCAGGGGTTAGAAGAAATAAAATGACTCGGCAAAGTATCGCACTTTATGCCTACGTATTCCCGTCTGGAATGAGAAATCAGAGTCAACGTAGTTCGCCTACCTATGGGAAAGGAGGAGAAGGTTGCGCGCTAGGACATCGCAGCCTGATGCACGACGTACTTTCATGACGATGAGCTGAGAAAGGGGATCAGGAGGCAAACGGGGGGGGGGGGGAGTTCGGTCAGGCTCACGTCCGACAATAAGTCTGTTTGATTGCTTTTATCTCCTTCTGAAAAAGGGTTTTCCTGATTAGCAGTCCAAGCGGACAAAAATTGACGTTTTGATTGAGTTCACATTCTTTTACGGAAGAAGTGTCTTTTATTGTGTTTGAAATTTTATTGCGTTTTTCTGTTTGTTTGAGAAAGAAAAGAGACAGAACTCTAACCTACGGTTGCAAAGGGAATCAAACTAACCTAATGTTATCATGCATGGGTTAAGACCTAATGTCTATCATGCTCCTCTCTTGCACAGAGAGAAACAGATATCCTAGGGAATAGACGAAACAGAAACAATAGCAGATACATACAGTAAAAGCAGTAAAATGCATGAATGCAGCAATACAAGCGAGGCAAGGGAGTCCCACTCAACCTCGAACCTAGAAAACAATAGGCAAAAGTGAACAGGATTCACTTTCAACCCAACAGGGTAAACAGCAAACAATACAGTCCCAGAAAACCAATCAATACATCAGAAATGAAATACAGCAAAAATAAACAGGCCACAGCAGCTCAGCACAACATCTATCTTCAAGTCATCTCCAATCAGTTATAACTTCAGCAAGCCTCAATCTCCATCTCCACAGCCTTCAAGCAAGGGTTCTGATTATCAGTCTTCCATCTGCAATGGCTTTTCTTCAAGTCTCAACATCAATCAACAAGATGAAGTGAAATGAATGTTAGACAGTCAATTACCTACCAAGGGTGGTTCATTAACTGTTAACATTATATAGACAATTTTCCCTCAAAAGTTATATCTTTCAAATACATTCACTGATCTTCCAAAGGAAGGAGGTGGATATTTGAAGAGACTTTGATATCATAGAGTAAAGGATGGATGCAGACAAGGCATTCCATGTTTGAGAAGCGAAGCTTTCTGATATAGAGCTCTGCCTAGCTCCTAAACCCTAGTCTCCTCAACAGCTGCTAGCAGGAATCTCCTCTTCAACTCTGGAAGTTGGACTTTAATCTCTAGATCTCCAATGCTTTATCATCACAAGTCTTCAGCTCGTCCCAATCCCCAAGCAATCCCTATACCCATACAGACAAATCAATAATCCCCAGAGGCACACCACACCAGTCATAACATTAGAGAGAGTATAGCTAATAGCAGGTAGGGAATCTAAGAATCTGGGATAGAGTGCTTCTGTAGGCCAGAGCTACGCCATCAGATCCCTATAGTCCCAGTCCCAGAACTTTCAATCTCTAAATCCTAAGGAAATGATTCAATTCTCCGAAGGTCAGGGCGGGGGACTGAAGACCTGAATTTGTTCATGTTGTTCATACCTAAACTAAATACCTAAAATCAAGTCCTAAAATGGGAACTAAATTGTATATACAATCTATACCATGTCTATTAATCAACCTAAAAAGAATGGACAAAAAATATTAAAGCAACTATGCAAACTAAAATCACCAAATTTATATATCAAACAAAATATTATTGTACACCTATTAAAAGAAAAATATGCCAAAAATATAAAAGAGAAAATGAATTATTTAATTTTTTTTTGCATGACAATTTTCTTGACCAATTAAAAAAAAATAATGCAAAAAGAACCAATGGAAAATAAGCATTTAATGAATTGTTATGATTTTCTAAAGATTTAATGTTTTTTAAAAGAAATAAAAGTGAACTAATATGGATGCAGGGTGCAGCGAGTAAAAAATCCAGTTAAAACCATGAACTGGGCCAGGCAGTGGGGGTACGAATAGCAGTTTGGCACTAGGCCCAGGAGGCGTCAGAAAGCCAACACAAATTAAAAAAGGGTAAAACGGTGTGATAGCATCTTCTCACGTTCATATTGGTATTGGGCCTTGCATTGTGGGGTGCGGTATAGCAACGAGTTTTGAGCCTAGTCTGACAAAATAAATGAAACGGGGCGTTTCATGGTTTGAATTTCCCTCCGTTTCTTCCATTCAATCGTGGCCGTGGATTGAGTTTCAAGTCAATTGTCAAGCTTGATCGAACGGCCCTGCAAGTCGTCTTCAACCTTGGGCCAAACCCTAACTCTGAAAAACCCTAGCCATGCAAGCACCTTCCATCACTCTGTTCTCTCTCATCTCTCCATGGATTCACACGACTCCAAGAGCAAAAATTGTTCTATAAACTCCCTCTACACAGCCATGACAATGATCTCCCTAACACCCACTCAATAAACCAATTCGAAGACAATAACAGTTGCAAACCACCATTAATACCTGTCATCCACTTCTCCAAAGCTCACCAATTCTTGTCCTAACTCATCCACACCTCATGCTGATCATAACAAGCCATATATCCAAGATTTTCGTGCATTAAATCATGAGCTACAAACCCTAACAGTTATGGTACACTTATGGCAAACTCCATGAAAGCTCTCCAAACTCACCAAATTCAATCCTCTATCCTACCTTAACCTTTCTATGCTAACAAAACCTAATAATTCTCACCTAAACATGCAATTCGAATGAGAAACATACCTGGCTGTAATTGATGAAAACAGGTATCAAATCCTCTTGATCCAAGGCTTGAAGTGAGTGGGAAACTGATCAATGAACTTGGTGATGAGTTCTGTATGCAACCAATGATGCTCCAAGGCTTTGAATCTCCCAATTCCAAGATTCTTGCACTTTGAATGATGATGATGAATGGCACGAATCCTCCTTCAATTACCAAATGAATGTGTGAATTCTGATCCTTGAATGATGATGATGAAGAACAGATCAAGAATGGTGCAAATTGGTGAAAGTTTGAGAGTGTTTGAATTGATTTTGCAATTTGAAGAAAGTGTATGAAGCTTGTGTTTATGAGCAAATGTGATCACCAACCCTTGCATGAACCTTCTCATATCAATATATACATGACATTAGAACCTCCTAGAAACTTGGAGAAACTTCCCTTGTATGATTTCCCTTGGATTTGGCTTATGTTTCTTCTTTGTAAGCAACCTTGCATAACTCCCAAAATTTGAACTAACCTCAAAATTCACTTTATCCAATGTTCTCAAATGATTTTTCCATTCAAAATGACCTATAATTTTGCCCCATTTGGCCAAAATATGAAAAATCTCATTTTTAAGTCCTTTTTTATTCATTAAATCCAACAATTTTGAAACCTTGTGCTATGAATCTTTCCAATCTCTCATGGTCACTTTTCTAGACTCAAAATGTCATTTGTAACAAGTTTGATGTTGTGAAAGTTTTCCATTTGAAGCTTCCTTGTATGAGTTTTGGGCATAGGCTTGAAATGACCTGTAATTCTCAGATGACCAAAATACCCTTTTGCTTGCCAAGACCATAAGTGGAGTTCCACAAATCATATGAAGGCATACTATACCATTATAGAAATATAAGACAATGAGGAACAATTCTTATGTTGACCAGAAATTCATTTGAAATCTCCTTGAGTGGGTAAAAATTGCTTGGAAGTCAAGTCACTTTCACAGACAAAATTTCAGATACCTCAGATGACCTGTAACTTGCAAGGACCATAACTTGAGTTCTATAAACCTACTTGATGTCTTTCACCACTCAAATAAAGGTCTTGATATCCTCTACAAGTTTCATTTTGACCAAGGATCCATTTGGAGCTTGCATTTTGACTTATCTTGCTTGGAAATTGGACCTAAACTAGGGGATTTTACACAGAAACCCTAATTTAGCAACTCCTCTTCTCCTTGATTTCTCTGATTTCTTCTTAGCATATCACCATATCCTTCTTTATATGTCAAATGATGAGCCCCACATCTCTCCAATAGCCCTTAATGCCTTTCAATCAGTCATTTGACTTAGAGTTGACCTAGGGTTGACCCTAGATGAAACCCTAGTTGACTGTCTTCAACTGCACTACTTGTGATCATATCAATGACTTGTCTCCTTCTCCAAATGACTTTCTGAGTCTCCCATGATGTCCACATACTCTCCATGCTCCATTCACAGCTCACAATTTCTTTGTTGATCCTCAGATACCTTCAGTTAGGAGGATAGATGAACTGCTTGATCCATTGACTTGATAGCTTCCAAATTCTTTCTGATGACTTGAATAGGATTGGATTAGAATAATAACCTCTTGATAGGCTCATGGAGATGAGAATAATGATTGGTCCCCTGTTGGATGACTTTCTATGCTTATGCTATGCAGATGAGTAGACTATGTACATGACTCTATATGCAGATGCTAATGATATTGAAACATAAACCAAGTGAATAAGGCTGAGCAAATTTTAGGGTGCACACAGCAAGCATGTAAGAGTGCAATTAATCATGAACAAACACCAATCATGAATAGATGTCATGCAACAATGGACATGCTTCAACAATCAAACATAATCGATCAACACTAATGCATCAACAAGAATCATCAAGATCAACATGTTTTCAAATTAAGTTGGACGATCATCGATCAAACAAACGTGCAACAAGCGCACCAAAAGCAAATGCAAACATGCATCACAATATCCAGCAAGATAATAAAAAATGATAATCAATTAATCATGCTACAAGCAAGCAAAGGCATATGATAATTCATCAATCAAGCAACAATAACATGTTAAGCATTCAAATGGAAATAGGAAGTTACACATTGAAGAATCCAAATTAAACATTCAAGAATGATGAATATGTCAAAAAAATAATCCACATAAATGCATCAGATCAATCCATGAAGTTTACATGTGAAAAGTGTAGCACCCCAAAATTTGCCTTCTCGTTTTTGTACTTGGCTTATGTTTCATTTTTGCATTTAGCATTTTGCATTTCATAGCATTCGGGTCTCGAGGCATGGGATCAAGGCGTTCCTATGACTCAGGTTCATTTCAGAGCAAGAGACAGAACCACAAAAAGCGGGCATCAGAGGCTCGGGCATTTATTTTGCCCATCAATCGAGCGATCGATTTTATTCGGTTTTGTAGGTTAATTTCATATCAGAAATCAGCATTCAGGCTCATGACAAGCATCCTCACAGTGACCACAGTCAAAAATGAGGTTCAGCAGCTAAGTGGAGCTCCAAACGGTTGAAATAGGGCCAATGGACAGATTCCCCACCAAAAGGCGCCAAATTCAAAGTTTTGAAGGTGTTAATTGGTTAACACATATGGTTAACCGATTGACCATTTGAAAATCAGCCCAGATTTGAAGTTTTAACAGTGTTAACCGGTTAACGCATATGGTTAACTGGTTAACCATAGCAGAATTTGCCACTGTACGTGAATTTTCAAGATCAACCACTTTTGAAGTCCAATTTGGTCACTTGAGTTTCAAATTTTCATGTGGGAAGGATCTAGAACATCATTTGAAATTTTGTTAAATTTTATTTCCCTCCCAAATCCCAAACCTCATTCCATACCACAATTTCCAAACCAAACTCCAATCCTTACTTTGGATCCCATACCAAGAGAGTATTTAAGTGATTTACTCCAAAGCAAGCCAATCTAACCTTCATAATTTCCATTTCAAGTTCAGAGTTGATCAATTCTCTCTCAATTCTCTCATTTCCCTCCATAGCCAAAACCTTCACTCAAAGCTCTTTTTCCATTGAAATCATTGATTCTCCATTGGAATCCTTTATTTCTAAGAGCCAAACCTCCATCCACTACATTGATTGAAGTGATTTCATCATTCAATTTTCATGCAAGTTCAGATCTGGATTTTGAGATGATTGTAGAAGTGCTTATTTGGAGTATTTGGCTTAATTGTGAAGGATGTTCATTCATACATCATCAACTAGCTTGGTTCTTGAAGTATTCCAGACTTCTTTGCTTAGATCTACACAATTGCAGTTGAATCAATAATTACCGAATCAATTCTCCGATTCGTAGGTTGGATTTCTGATCCGATTTAATTTTCAAGCTTATTTGCATGTTTACCATGTTAATCTTCATATTCGATTGAATTGTAATTGATTTGATTTGCTTGATCCATGATCTGGTTGTGTTGATCTATTTACATGTTGTTTAAATCATGATTTGCTGGTTTAAGTTCGTGAATAAGTGATTATGCGATCATCCAGTTGATCGGATAAGTTCTTATTTGCTGGAAAGTGGTTCTGTTTGCTGTTTTTCTGCTTCTGGTACATCGTTAACTGGTTAACGCATATGGTTAACCGGTTAACCAATTAAAATATCCAAATTTTCAAAGTTTTCAGGGTGTTAACCGGTTAACGCCTGGTTTTAACCAATTAACACCTACGAATTTCCAGATTTTCACTTGTTTTACACAGGTTAACCTATTAACAGTATGTGTTAACCAATTAACAGTATGTGTTAACCAATTAACACTGGACCAGAATGCCATATTTTGCTGTTTGCTTGCATGTTCGCATACCAATTCGATTTGAATCATCATAGATCAGTGTGGTGCATTAGGATTGAATTGTTTTGGATATTTGTCACTGTTTGTGGTTGTTTAATCATGATGTTGTTGCCATGTATGATCATTATTTCAATCATTTGCATATTTGTATGTGGTTCGAATCGAGTTTTCATTTGCATGTTGTATGCTTTCATCTCTTGTTTTTCTCCACATGTTTGCATCATTCTTACATCGTTGTTGAGGTCGAGACGCGCTTGTGGCAGATGCTGCCCCACACTTTTTCCTCCCTCCCACCATTCTAAGCATGCATTTTCATGTTTGCATTTATCTACTTATGATTGATTCTTCCTTTGTTCTTCTTGTGCTTTCCTTGCCATGATCCCCGTAGGATTCCTAGTCCCTCCGCTTAGGATGGGAGTAGGAGAGACACTAGGTGTTCAATCCAAGTATGATAACATTAGGGTAGATGTTTCCCCTTTTCATCCAAACTTTAGGAGTACTTTGCATGACAACGTTAGGGCCGAGTTTCCCTTAGACCTTCCATGCGTCTTCTCTTCTCATCTCAAAATCATGCTAACTCATCTAATAAAGGCGATAAACGTTGCGCGCTACGAGCCTTAAGCTACATGGGGAATGATGAGAAAGGGGTCTCCCCTCGCTTAGCTAGAATGTTTAGTATCTGTCCCGTTTGGGGGAGATATATGACGCATTCGCCTCCATGTCATAGTCTTTAGTGCAACGTGAATCACAAACCGAATTAATTCACTTCACTAAAAAACACAAAACAAAATTCAAACCTTTTTCCTTCGGGATTAATCGAAACTTCTTTTTCAGAGAAAGAGTTTTGTTAAGCTTCGATTCTATTGCAAACAGGCTTAGTTCCTAACTGCTGGAATCATTGTTTAACTTTACTCGATTAAAACACTTAATCAACCTGTGGTTAAGTGCATAGGCACATAGACGCGATGCTCTGCCGAGTCTCTCTTTTCTTTTCTATTTTTCCCGCAAGCCTGTAGCGTAGATAGTTTAAACACACCCTTAGATAGACAACAAGCGTGGATTCCGTCGAGTACGACGGACGTGAGGGGTGCTAATACCTTCCCCTTGCGTAACCGACTCCCGAATCCAGACATGGTTGCGATGACCTTGTCTTTCCCTTTTCCGTTAGGTTTTTTCCGATCGTTTCCTTTCCCTCTCTTTGGGATAAATAACGAAAGTGGCGACTCTTTTGTTTTTGCCGGGTGTTTTTCGCAGTTGCGACAGCTGGCGACTCTGCTGGGGACTCTGGTTCCCTATGCGAGTCACTCCTAGCGTTTGTCTGTTGCGTCTTTGGGTGTTTATTTTTGTACAGTTTTTACTTTATTCACTTTATCTGTTGTATTATTGCATTGCATTTCTGTTGCTGTTGTGTTGTGGGTTAGGTTGTTCCACCGAGAGATAAGCCGGACATGGGCTTGAGTATACATATAGGATTAGAGTGGAGATTAGCGGGAGCTTGTGTGGCGTCTGGCTGCGCAATAGCTCGCGTGAAATTCACATTCAGACGAGGTTTTTCTTTGGAAATATTTTATCCTACGCGTCTGGTGCAGTTGAGGGAATATTGACTTAGAGAGACTGTCGACTCTGGAGACCGTTCATTTGGGAAGTCAGCTAAGTGAGGCCGCTTCGTTAGACTATGATGCCAACCCGCATAGGATGTCGTACCTTTCAAGACTAGAACCTACTTGCGAGAGGGATGGGTTTTTCAAGAAACCTGGCCTTCAACCAACCCTGGTTTTCTCATCAGTGCAGAATTTTGATCCTGAGTATTCTATCCAGTGTGTTATCTCAGTGTTCCGTTTAGAGCGAAGCTCTGGTTGAATTCAGTCAACGGCACAGCAACGCATTTGAGCATTGGATACCTTGATCCCCTGTATGAATTTGCATCTCATTCTGCATTTAACATTGCATGTTTATGTGTGTTACAGGTTCTCGTCTTTCCTTTGATTCTGGTACCGGTCTTCTACAGAGATGGAAGTTAGCAGAAAGAGGATTGTTGTGTACAAGTTTCCGGCACCTGAGTTGGGACCTTTATTTGGTTTGATTTCCTTAGCTAAGCCTGGTGTCCGTGCGGCTTTCAGAGAACAGTATGGTGGAATTCTGAAGTTTGTCCGTAAGCTTACGACTTATGAGCATGAAGCTATTCATACCCTGTTGTAGTTTTATGATCCTCCATTGAGATGCTTCACATTTCCAGATTACGTGTTGGCTCCGACTTTGGAGGAATTTGCTTACATTTTGGGTGTTCCGATTCTGAACAAAGTGCCTTTCTTCAGTTCCGAAGAAGAACCTGATCTCGAGGAGTTGTCCGCCGCTCTTTTTTTGAGCGCCTCTAATTTGGCAGGTCATGTTATCAGTAGAAACGGAGTCTCTGGATTTGCTTTGCCCTTCCTGGTCGACAAAGCCCGAGAGTATGCTGACAAAGGTTGTTGGGTGGTTTTCAGCGCTATACTGGCTCTGTGTGTCTATGGCATTATGTTATTTCCTAATGTACCGGACTTTGTGGATTTTGATGCTTTTCATGTCTTTGCTTCCAAGAATCCCGTGCCTACTCTTCTAGGAGACTTGTATCACTCAGTGCATTACAAGAATGAGAAAAGAAGAGGAAAGATGGTTTCTTGTTACGCGACGTTGTTGCATAAGTGGTTTGTTGATCACCTTCCTCGCTCAGGAGCTTTTGTGACTTCCGCGAACTCATCTGAATGGTCGAAGAGGCTTATGGGTTTAACGGAAAAGAATATTGCCTGGTTCAATCGAGACTTATTGGGTCGTGAGATTATTTTCAGTTGTGGTAGCTTCCCAAATGTGCCCTTGATGGGGAGGAAAGGCGGTATCAATTATAATCCTTCTCTTGTTGTGAGACAGTTTGGTTATGCTTTGAAAGGACCTCCTAAAGAAGAAGAAGTGCAGGAATCTTTGTACTTCACAGGTGTAGCTGATCCTTGTATCTCGGCTCGATTCGTGGACGTATGGGGTAAGATTCACAAGAAGGGAAAGCTTTCTTTGGGCAAAGGATATTGTAGAGTCTATGATTCATACTCGGATTGGATTCAGAAGAGAGTTGAAGAGGTTTTGTTGCTGTTTCCTGTTGAAGCACCATTGTATCCCTTAGTCATCGAGCTGCCTACAATTGTTGATATTTCGAGGTATGCCAAGCTTTGGGCAGAGAAGGAAGAGTTGCGCAAAGAGAATGAAGAGCTGAAGCAGGGAATTAGTCAGTTGAAGCATGATAAGGGTGAAGCTGTGTATTTGGCCTAGACAAATGTGAAATTATTGACTAAGGTGAAGGAAGAACTTGCTGATCAGGTACAAGCAAGGAAGCAAGTCGGTCTTGATCTGAAAAGCACTTATGATGTGATGAAGAGTAAGAAGGAGGATTTAGATCGAGCCTATCTGAAGATATCCAAATTCGATAAGCAATGGAATGCCACTGTGACTGCCAACAAGAGTAGAGAAGATCAGCTTCGTGTTCAGGTTGATGAGCTGAAAGCGCAATTCAAGACTAAGGAGACAGAGTTATTGCTAGAAACGTTCCGTAGGAGTACGATCGAGCAGAAATAGCAAGAGACTTTATCAGCACTTGAAGAGTTCAAGATCCATGCATAGGTGAAGAAACCCAGGCTTGAAGATGCCTTCGGCGAAGATGCTTGGGAGGATCATTGTCATTATCTTTGGGATGTGATCCGCAAGAGGGATGTCCTTATCCGAGAGTTGATGGAGCAGCCAGACCATCCAGATACGAAGGAGATGCTTGAGGAATCTCTGGAGTGGCGTAGAGATCGTGGCTACTAGGAGTTTTATCTTTTATAGTTTCATTTGATTTTGTATATTGATCATCACCAGAGATGTTGGATGAGATCAATGCTCTTTGTATGTGGATATTTCTCATTGGGTTGTATTGTTTCAGCTTTACATGATATATGAGAAGTTATTGTGGCGTTCTTATCCATCTTTGTTGTTCTTGTTTATTGAAACCAGAATCAATGGAAGATCTCCCTGTGCATACATAGACATGTTTGCATTTTTGCATCTTGCACTCTCATTTGCATTGCAGGTTGTTCTTGGTGGCCTTGTGTTCTTATCTCTGCTTGGTTTTCTTCAGTTCAGAATTGAGGAATTCAGCTTCCATAGATACTCTACTTGAGGGAATCAGCAGAAGGTGATGGATCAGGTTCAGGCAGAATTGCAAGAGGTTAGGGTTCGTATGGCCCAATTTATGGAACTGATGCAGACTGTTGCCAGTGGATAGGAGCAGTTGAGAACTCTCGTTCAGCCGTTGATAGCACGGGTTGATGAAGACGGTGTTTTGCACAGAGGGGCTGGTGTTGTTCATCCTCCGGTTGGTGGGTCTATTCCTCAAGGTATTCCTACTGTTGTTATACCTCCGGGCGGAGGACTTGCTGGTGAGAATTGTAATGTCGCGGGTAATGGCAGTGTGTGTACGGTGCACGGGGTTGCTGGTCCTCATTGGGAGGATAATCAGGATGATGTATTTTCTGTGAAAGATCTAGATGGTGGTTTTCTTACTGAAGTCGACCGACGTTTCAAACTGATTGAGGAGAAAATGAGATCATTAGAGAATCATAATTCTTTAGGCTTGGATATGTCTGATCTTGGTTTGGTTCCTGGGGTCAGAATTCCCCCCAAGTTTAAAGTGCCTGGTTTCGATAAGTACAAAGGGACGACTTGCCCCAGAATACATATTCGGGCATACTTCATAAAAATGTCTTCCTATTCTAGTGATGAGAAGTTGTTGATGCATTTCTTCTAGGATAGTCTGGCAGGGGCTTCATTGGAATGGTATATGGGGCTTGAGAGAACCCATATTCATAGCTGGAAAGATTTGGCTGAGGCTTTCGTGCGTCACTATCAATATAATAGTGATCTGGCACCCAATCGGGTACAATTGCATAATCTGTCGCAGAAGAATTCTGAGCGCTTTAAAGAATACGCCCAGGGGTGGCGAGATCTGGCTGCAAGGGTACATCCCCCTTTGGTTGAAAGGGAGCTGATAGACTTGTTCATGGCTTTGTTACCAGATGTATATTTCGAGAAGATGATAGGATGCATGTCTGCAGGTTTCTCTGATTTGGTGATTGCCGGTGAGCGAATTGAAAGTGGAATCAATTCTGGTAAGATTTCCAATGGTGGTGGTTCCTCTTCGGAAGGAATGAAGAAGCCGTATTCTGCAAACCCCAAGAGAAGGGAGGGGGATACAAATGCTATTTCTCATAAAGGTAAAGGGAGAGCTCAGTCTCGTCAGCATCATCAGGTTGCTACTGTGAATATTCCGGCCGCAGCTCCGCGACAAGGCAACGCTCAGCGTCCTTATCCTGCTAGGCGCTGGATGCCTGATAGACAATTCACAAATCCTTCGATACCCTATTCTCAGTTGTTACAACGGCTGTTGCAATTACAATTGGTGCAGAAGAGGACTTTGGCTCGTCTCACAGGTATACGCTCATTATGATTTTCACTCTGGCGCCCCAGGCCATGACATTGACCATTGTAAAGCTTTTAAGCATAAGGTCCAGGATTTGCTCGACTCTAAAGCTATTAATTTCACTAATGAAGAGCCCAATGTTACTCAGAACCCGATGCCGGATCATAGGGGGGGGTAGCAGCCAACGCCGTTATTGAAGGTGAGAAGTTGAATTTGATAACTGAGGTTGAAGATTTGGAAACTCCGCTGGGTTTTATGAAAGCTTGTTTGTTGAAGAAAGGTGTATTTCCTGGTTGTTCTGCTGACTGCTCAGAATGTGAAGCACAGCCCGAGGGTTGTGATATTTTGAAAAGGGGTATTCAGAGGATGATTGACGAAGGTTGTTTGCAGTTTGACAAAGTCGTGAAGGAAGATGTTGCGAAAAAGATGGGTAATGACGAAGTTGCCACTATTTCTATTCCATACCGGACTATCAATATTTCAGCGCCTGCTAGGCCAGATCCGGTGACCATTACTATACCAGGGACCATGCCGTATGAGAGCACTAGAGCAATCCCATGGAACTATGGGGGAGAAGTGTTTTGTAACAGGCATAAACAAGAATGGATAGAATCGCCAAGCGGAAGTTCATCGTTTGAGAACATAGTCGGTGCCGGAGGTGTTACCAGAAGTGGTAGGGTTTTCTCTCCACCAGAGGTTGTTGCTGATAGGAATGATAGGGGTAATTGTAAAGGTGTGCTTGAAGAGAGCGCTCAACCCCAGGTTGTTGTTGATGATCTTTCAAAGGATACGGAGGAATTCATGAGATTAATTTGGAAGAGTGACTACAAAATAGTGGATCACTTAAATCAAACTCCATCGAAAATTTCCATCTTGTCATTGTTGATGAGTTCGGAGGCGCATCGTAATGCTCTGTTGAAAGTTTTGAATGCAGCGTACGTACCCCAGGAGATTTCTGTCAATCAGTTGGAGGGGGTAGTCACTCACGTGAATGCTGGTAATGGTCTTGGCTTTACTGATTTAGATCTGACTCCTACTGGGAGGAATCATAATCGTGCTCTGCACATATTGTTGGAGTGTAGAGGATCTCTGATGTCACATGTTTTGGTTGATACTGGGTCTTCCCTCAATGTGCTTCCGAAGAAGGCATTGATGAAATTGGACATTCAGGGTTTGTTATGCACGCCCAGTGATCTGGTGGTTAGGGCTTTTGATGGATCAAAGAGATCAGTATTTGGAGAAATCACGCTGTCTATTCAGATAGGGCCGAAGATCTTTGATGAAACTTTTTATATTATGGATATCCAGCCAGCATACAGCTATTTGGATACATGTTGCTAGGGTAGTTACCTCAATGTTGCATCAAAAGCTGAAATACATGGCGGGAGGGAACATAGTTACTGTCTGCGGTGAAGAGGACATTATGGTTAGTCATCTGTCGTCTTTCAAGTATGTAGAAGTGGATGGTGAGATCCACGAAACGCTCTGCCATGCATTTGAAACAGTTCAGGTTCAGGGGAAGTCTCCTGTAGCAGCCAAGGGTCTAGAGGTTTCAATGTCGTCGCTCAAGGAAGCCCGTGCTATCGTAGAATCCGGCTCATCTCATAAGTGGGGTCAAGTTCTTGATGTTCCTGTTAAGCAAGACAAGTTCGGCTTGGGATACAAACCCTCCGGTTCTTCTCAGATTCCAAGATACAGGGGACCAGTGCAGTTCACCAGCAGTGGTGTGATTTTTGATCGGATCAATGCCGTTGAAGACGATGAAGGTGACAGTGACTGCGACATGGATGCCTGGATTCGTCCATGTACTCCCGGCCAAAAGCTGTGCAACTGGACTACTGAAGAGATCATTCATGTTACTGCTGCAGAGTAATGTTCATTGTTTTGATTATGTTTAGTCCTATGTTCTGCCCAAGACGTAGTGACCCATTGTGGGCCCTGTTTGTCTTGTTTTTGTTTTGCATTTATACTTAACAGAAAAATGGCAATGTGTTTTGTTTGTTGCATCGCATAATAAACGTAAACATCCTCATGTAGGTCTTTTCTATTAGATGCCATCGATTCAGGTTCGGCTATGACTTCGTATGACTTTGATAATCCCATTTATCAAGCTGAAGATGAGACTGACGAAGACTGTGAACTACCTGAAGAGTTAGCCAGGCTTCTCAAGCAAGAGGAAAGGGTTATTGTACCTCATCAGGAGGATATTGAGATTATTAATCTGGGTACCGAGGATGACAAGAAAGAGGTCAAAGTGGGGGGTGCATTGGAGGACAGTGTCAAGAGAAGGTTGGTTGAAATGTGTTGCACCCCAAAATTTGACCAACATTTATTTACCCATCAAGAGTTATATGAGACTTTGAAGCTAGCCAAGAAGGTTATTCAGAGGTTCAAAGGTTGATACCTTTGTCAGAGAACTCAAGAGGTCCTCAGAAAGATTGGTTGAAACCAAAGTTGTGTGCCTCATGACTTGAGAGTTGTGGGTGCTCCTCAGATGATTCTGAGACTATGAGGATGGACTTGAAGCTTTTAGAAAGCTTATGAGATGTCTTTAAAGCCATCATGAAGCCTAGAGAGGTCATTGTACAAGAATTCAGAAGATTCAGCCATGAGTGGTGGAATTAGGGTTTTGACTGGGTCAACCCTAGGTCAACTGAAGATTTGGAGAAGGGTTGAGACCTAATCCAAGAGCCATGTGATCATGGAATTATGTATTGAGATACTATAAGGATGATTCCTAGACCAACTCATCATGATTGAGGAGTTTGAGAAGTTTTAAGCTAGGGTTTCTAAGGATTGACAGTGTAAAATCCCCTAGTTTGATCCCTATCTTCAAGGCAGTTTAGCTCAAGATGTGATTGTCATCTCATCTTCCCCACAACATGAATGTTGTAGAGCTTGTTATTAGCTTTAATTTGGGTAGTGGAATTCCTTGATAGGATTTGTGGAGCTCAAGTTATGGTTTTGACAAATTACAAGTCATCTGAGGTATGTGAATCTGGGTCCTTGAAAGTCACCCAACTTGCAGACAACTTTTGCCCTAGTAGGAGATTCCTATGAATTCTTGGTCAACATGAATGTTGAAGAGCATCTTCTTAGCTTTCTAGAGAGTACTATAAGTCCTTGATAGGATTTGTAGAACTCAACTTATGGCTTTGACAAGCCAAGGGCATTTTGGTCATTTGGAAGTTATAGGTCATTTCAAGCATAAGGCCATATCTCCTACTTCCAAGCTTCAAATGGAAAAATCTTCAATATCAAACTTGCTTATAATGATGTTTTAAGGCTAGTAGGGAGGTCATGAGATGTTGAAAAGGCTCATATCAAAAAGTGATAAAAATGGCCTAAAAATGAGGCATAAGTTAATTCAAGTGAAGTTGAAAATCATAAATCCCAAGTTATAAGTCCAAACCATGTCATGTAATAGGTCATTTTGACTCCAAATGACATTCTAAGAACAATGGTTCAGCCACAAGTTTGATTTGAGGCTTGCATCATAGGGCTGCTTTGGAATTTGATTACTTGCATCTTAAGGTACCAAAGCAAAACAAGGAAAAACTCAATAAACACATTGGTTATGCATTGTAACTTACCCTAAATCTCATGTAAGGATAAATTCAAGTCAGAATGGGAAGTTACATGAAGCTTGGCATGAGATACCATGTAAGGATAAATGAGAATTCAAAATACCATGACATGAAAAGATGAATTTCTCATTGGATTGTTCTAGGGGGTTCTAGAGGTTTCTAAACCACTCTATAAGATGAATACAACTTGCTCAGATGCAAGGTTGGTGTTAATTGGTGTAGAGAAGAGAGAGTGAGATCCAAATTCCTCCATTGCAAGTCACATTCAATCTCTTCATTCTTCCTCATTTCCCTCCATTTTTCTTCACAAACCTTCTCCATAGATCCTTCTGAGTGTGTTCATACTGAGTTAAAGCTCCATTGATGGAGAATTGAAGGTGTTCCAATTGAATTTGCAAGAAGGCAATTACCATCGAATCTTGAAGTACAAGCTCTCTCCCTCCAATCTTTTGCAAACAAAAGAGTTTTCATCATCCAAGGATCATTCTTGAAGAGTTTCAAGCCTTGAAAGCAAGGGTTTCATCATCTACCATATCAAGAAGCCAGGTTTGCAAAATCCCTTTCACCTCATAATCTAGGCATGGTTAGGTTAAGTTATTAGTATAGAACTGTTAGAGACAACTAGGTGATCATTTATGATGAGTTTAAGGTCAATTGGTGAAGTTTCATTCATGGATACCAATTCTTGATGGAGTAAGAACTAGTGGTATGGTGAGTTTTAATGCAAGATTATTAGATGATTTTAACCCATGGAATGTGAGGATCATTTTGATGCAAAGGAATCTAAGTTTGGTTGAGGTCGAAGATTGATGATATTTTGAGGTTCATGGAGTTTCACTACCGGGTTGCATGATAGAGGCTCTTTCAATGTATTCTAGTACCATGATCGTGTTCAGGGTGAAATTCTGAGCAACTTAGGGTTTTACATGTTGAGAATTGATGAAGAAATGAAGGAGTACGAGAGGATGGAAGATTTGTGCATGAGTTCTGAGTTTCATGGAGTTTCAGGTGAAACCCTAGCTGGAGGTTAGGGATGATGTTTCTACCGTTGGATCACACGCAGACCCCTTGACCAAAGATTAATCCCACGGTCCAGATTTAATTGAATTGTTGGAGGGAACTCAGAAGCAGCGCAACGCTGCGTTTCATTAAAGCAAAATTCTGGGCTTAAGTGAATCCTTGCTACCCCCACCCCTCTTCGTGGCCCAAATCCATAATGAACTGAGATTTATTTCTATCTGCACCGCTTCTTTCTCATTTTCCTTTGATTTTCTAATTGTTTTTTCTGAATTAAATTGGGCCCATGCGCGCTTGTTATTCAGACCCCCCTATCTGGGCCCATCAATAAAATGAACTGCACATCATTTCTGTTCACACCCCATTTTCATACTTGACATTTTATTTTTACCATTTTATTTCAAATCTTGTAAAATTCATATTAAATTGAAAAATCAATATTTTTTCATGGGAGTTTTTTCTCCCTTTTCATATTTTTGTCTAGAAAAATATAAAATAAAAACATTTTTCATCTCATGCATTTTAGTATTTTTTGTATATTTTTCATTTTAATTGCTTTTTAATGCTTTTATGTTGATATATGATTTTGTAGAATTTAGTTTAGGTAGCTCCCTTAATATTTTTAGATCAATCTTTTTAGGATAGTTAGATATATGTTTTAGGTTCCCCCTGGATTAATTCCATATTTTTGTGATGATTTTTAGGATAGTTTTGATTAGATACTATTAGGTTGTGTAGAATTAGGTTAAACTTCAACATAGGTCCATAATAACTTTAGATTTTGGGTTTTTAGGACAATTTATACTATGGGGCATATATGGGTCTTAAGGGTAGGTATGTAGGATCCCTTAGAAATTATATTAGGATTTAATATAATAGTATGCTATTTTTAGTTGATTTTTGGTATTGGTTGATTGTTTGTGTTGCCTTTAGGGCATGTTTGCTTTAGTTTGCTTTGCTTTGTGAGCTTGGAAAGCTTGGTATCTCATTGTCGAGCATTGAGGAGCATAGTAGAAGACTTGAATATGCATTGAGGAGCTTGAAGGCTTGGTCTTATTTTCTTTTGTTATTGCTTTAGGGTTAAGGATTAGGAAGAGTTTAGACTTAGATAACTTCTTTCTCAAACATGGATGGTATCATTCACCTCCATTCCTCCCTATGATTCAAAGTCCTTCCATGGCATACACCTCTCTCCTTTGGAGGGATAAGTGATGTACCTAGGAAGTAGAACTTTTGAGGGAACCATTCCTTTGATGTTGAACCCTTATAGGTCACCTTTGGTGATCAATAAGCAGTTCAATATCCCCAGCTTATCCAGTAAGTGATTTTCTCTGGTTTGATTGTCTTGAGAGAGGTTGAGCCTGAGCTTGAAGATGAAGACTTCATTGAAGAGTATTGAAGAGGATGAATCCTTTAGTATTGCAATTCCAGCTGAAGCTTGAAGAGTAGCAAGAGCAAGTTGACACTTGAAGATCCCCGAAGATTAGGTGAAGCCTGAAGGTGGAGCTGATCAAGAAGCTGAAGCTTAAGGGAAGAGATAAGTTGAAACTTATGTTGTAGGGTTGAAACCTGGAAAAACAAACTGATGTTTGTCAGAAGTGATTGAGTCTGAAGACTGATTTGCTGTTGAAAGAGCTGAGGCTTGGAGTTGAGAGAGGAGTCTGCTTCTTTTTCTTTTCTGTATTGATGTGTTTTGTTTGACTTGTCTGATGCATTAGAATAAGTTCATAACTAGAATAGGTAGAATCTAGGAGCATGATTGCACTAGAGGTTGAGTTGCTCCCTCTGCTTGTATTGTTACTGTGTGGCTTTGCTTGCGGGTATTCGGTAGAGCCCAGCTCCCTTGCCCATGTGGTTTGTTTGCCTGATGGCATTTCATTTCATTTTATCTGTATGATTGCAGTTTACTGTTTATTGCTTGATAGCATGTTGTTTATATTTCAGTATGATTACTGTTATCCATTCTGGCTTGAGGTTGAGACGAGCTTGTGGAGGCTGAAGCCCCACACACATTTCCTCCCTCACTTGCATTGCATGCATTTTACTGTTAAGCTGATGCTTTGTATGTTTTGGTGTATCATTGACATGATCCCTTAGGACTCTCATTTCCTTTGATAAGGACTTGATGATAGAATTTTAGGTTGAAACCTATGCATGACAACTTCTAGGAGTTCCCTGTTCAAACCTCAACCATAGGATGAATCCATGGCATGACAACAGTAGGACTTGATAGTCTCCCTCCTAGTTGGGCCTGTTCTCTTCTCATCTCAAAACAGTTTAAGATACAGTAATCATGAATGATTTCTTTCGTACGTTACGAGCCTTAAGCTATCTGAGAATGGATTATGGGAGAGTTTCTTTTCCACAGTCTGGATGTTTAGTATGGTACCCTTTGGGTGACATGCGACGCATTCACTCTCAGGTCATAGTCTCTAGTGCGATTGAAATTGCAAACACAATAAGAAGCACTTCTTTCGTAAAAGACAGGAAATAAGCCGTAGTTTCCCGAACTACGTGAGCTCTGATCTCTCATGCCTGTTGAGAGTACGTAGGCACAAGATGGCGATGTCTTGGTGAGCTACCTTCCCCCATAATCCTTCGTAGGCCGAACTACGTTGACTCTGATTTCTCATTCTCGGATGAGAATATGTAGGCATAAAGTGCGACGCTTTGCCGAGTCATTTTCTTTTCTTTTTCAGCCAGCCTTGATAGGTAGATAGAATAAAACCAACCCGTCCAAGTAAACACAACAAGAGAGGATCCTGTCGAGTACGACGGACGTGAGGGGTGCTAATACCTTCCCCTTGCGTAACCGACTCCCGAATCCAGACAACGGTTGCGATGACCTTGTCTTACCCTTTTTCGTTAGGTTTTTCTGATCGTTTCCTTTCCCGCTCTGAGGGATAAATAACGAAAGGTGGCGACTCTTCTGTTATGCCGGCACCTTATTTTCGCGCAAGCGACAGCTGGCGACTCTACTGGGGACTGTCCAGTGGTTCCCTGCGAGAGTCAATCCTAACGCTTGTATGTTTACCTGTTGGGTTGCGTTTATTTATCGCATTTTACTTCTCGCACTTTATTTCCCGCATTTTATTTTCAGTATAATATGATTATTTGTGCTGTTGTGGGATGGGAGTTCTGATGAGTGAGAAGCCAGACCCAGACTTGAGTGCACCATAGACTTAGAGTGGAAATTAGTGGGCGCGTGCTTGCTTTGCAGGCACTAGTGTCTCATGAAATCCACGCTCAGACGAGGTTCATCCGGTTGGCTTCACTTTCAACCCTTTGGGTTGAGACGGTTGCTGGTTTGGTGGATTGTCGACTCTGGGGACCGATCATTTGTGATTCAGCTAAGTGAGGCCGCTTCATGAGTTGGTGATGCCACACCTTCTGGGTATCGTATCACCCCTATTGAAAGTTTGTGACGCTGATGAACGCATAGGATGTTGTACCTTGAGTCAGTTTAGGTCCATACCTGTGAGTGGGATTGGGTTTATTGCAGGAAACTTTGACCTTCAGACTACCTGGTTTTCTTGACAGTGAATCAATTGTGTTGGTACCAGGGTTCTCAGTTGCAGATTTGTCTGTTCTTGATAGAGCAGGTTTTGATCAGAGGATCTTATCATCAGGTGCATGTCTGTTCTTGATAGAGTAGAAGTATTGTCATCAGTTGTTTGTTCTTGATAGAGCAGACTTTTGGGGTCTGAAGATCTCATCAGCAGGTGTTGTTTGTTCTTGATAGAGCAGATTTTTGGGGTCTGAAGATCTCATCAGCAGGTGTTGTTTGTTCTTGATAGAGCAGATTTTTGGGGTCTAAAGATCTCATCAGCAGATGTTGTTTGTTCTTGATAGAGCAGATTTTGAGTGAGGTCTAAAGATCTCATCAGCAGATGTTGTTTGTTCTTGATAGAGCAGATTTTTGGGGTCTGAAGATCTCATCAGCAGATGTTGTTTGTTCTTGATAGAGCAGATTTTTGATTGGGGTCTGAAGACCTCATCAGCAGATATTTCTTGATCATACATCCGAGGTCCTTATTATCAGACATTTGTTCTTGACAGAGCAGAATTATGATCCTGTGTATATGGTCCTATCAGATGGTTGTTCTGGGCAAATCAGATTTGTGGTCCTACGTCGGGGTTTTCTTCTTATCAGGGATTGTTAATACAGAATCTCCACAGCAGTTGCCCGGATATATTATTGCATGACTGCATTTTGCATTAGTTTGCATGTTCATTTGCATTTCATTAACGTGTGTCTGTGTTGCAGGTACCGTTTTCCCCAATCCAGGATTTCTTGCCTCCTATTGTATTGTTATGGGCTCTCTGAGGAAGACCGTGGCTTACAAGTTTCCTACCCCTGATGTGGCTAAGCTGACTGGTTTGATAGCTCTAGCAGGTGATTCTGTGAAGGATGAGTTTAGAAAATCTTATGGCAGGTTGCTCAGTTTGGTTTGCAAGCCTTCTGCTTCCGAGTTGAATGGGTTGCACGCTCTCCTGCAGTTCTACGACCCTCCGCTGAGATGTTTCACTTTTCAGGACTTCGTTCTCGCGCCGACGCTGGAAGAATATGCTGATTTGCTGGGTGTGCCTGTCAAGAGGCAGATGCCTTTTGTCCACATGGATGTTGAGCCTGATCTGGCTGGTTTAGCTCTTTCACTTTATTTGGACGCCTCCGAGTTAGTATTGACTAGTTGGAACAAGGTTCCTGGGTTCTCCTTGCAGTTTCTGGTGGTTAAGGCTCAGCAGTGTGCCAAGGACAGATGTTGGGACGCGTTCAATGCCATCCTCGCTCTATGCATATATGGTATTATCCTGTTCCCCAACATGCCCGATTTTGTAGACTTTGATGTGTTTCACATCTTCGCTTTAGGGAATCCAGTCCCTACTCTGATAGGAGATGTCTATCACTCAATCCACTACAAGAATGAGAACAGGAGGGGGAAGAACATCTCATGCTACGTACCCTTGCTGTATAAATGGCTTGATAGCCATCTGCCCAAGAGGGGTCCTTTTGTCTTGTCTGCAGCCACGGCTGAGTGGCCTGAGCGTTTGATGAGTTTATCTGCAGAGGATATTGATTGGTTCGACATGGACAGGTTAGGTACTGAGGTGATCTTGAGTTGCAGCGGGTTTCCTAATGTGCCTCTGATAGGTAGGAAGGGTTGCATAAACTACAATCCGTCGTTGCTGGTTTGACAGTTCGCGTATGCTTTGAGGACTCCGCCGAAGGAGGAAGAGGTACAGGAATCTTTGTACCTCACAGGTATTCTAGAAGGGGATTTGTTGTCCAAGCTTCAGCGTGCATGGAATAGTATCAGTAAGCGAGGAAAGCCTTTGTTGGGAAAAAGCAACAGTCAAGCCTACCCTCCGTATTTGACTTGGATCAGAGCCAGGGCCAATGCTATAGGGATGTTGTTTCCTCATACCAAGCTGGAAAGATCTCTAGCAATCGAAGAGCCTACTACTGTGCCCATTCATCAGCATAACCAAGTATTAGCTGAGCGGGATGAATTGAAGCGGGTGAACGCAGAACTGGAGAAGGAGTTAGCTCAGCTTTGAAGCGAAAGGAACAAAGCCGTTCATTCTTTCAAAAAGCAGACAGAGTTGGTGAACCAGCTGGGTACGGGCCTGACGAAGCAGATAGCCGAGCGTGAACGCATGGGTCAAGACTTCAGGGTTGTCAACAACGTACTAGCTACGAAGAAGCAGCATTTGGATGAGGCATATCGGAGGATATCCAAGTTCGACCAGCACTGGAAGGCTTCCTTGGCCGCCAGGAAAGAGTGGGAGGATAAGCTGATGCTGCAGATCTCCAAGCTGGAAGCCGAGGTGAAGGACAGTGAGCAGAGGTTTGATGAAGAAACCGCCCGCAGATACGCCGCGGAAGGCCAGCTCAACAAAGCTCTCGCTAACCTGAAGGAGCGCAAGCTGACGTTTGAGTCTAAGAAGCGGAAATTAGAAGATTGCTTCGGCGAAGGAGCATGGGAAAGTTCAGTTCAGGGACTTCAGTACACCATTGTGCAGAGGGAACTACTCGTCGAGGGTTGCTCACTTTGCCAGATCATCTAGAGACGAAGGAGTTATTAGTAGAGTATCGCGCCCGTGGTCGTACTTGACTAGTTGTATTCCTTTTGTTTTGATCTTTGTTGTATGCTGACCATCACCAGGCTTGTTGGCTGAGGTCACGCTGTTGATTTGTCTTGTACTCGCTAATGCTATGTACTGCCTTGATAGGCTTCCCTTTATATATGAGATTGATGTTTCCATGATTGGGCTCGGACTTCTTCTTCTTATTATTATCAGCACTGGCACTCAGGCACTAGGATCGGGGAAAATCTCCCAAACACATAGACACACGCATGCATCTGCATGAAGCATTTGCATGGCGTGCATTTTGTTGTTTTTCCTAACCTTTAGTGTTTACAGGTTTTTCAGGTTTACAGGTCCCAGGCTGTCTCCGGTGACTCCAGGATTGATCAGAGGCTAATTCATCGTTATCCAACTCGAGCTAACCAGACCAGGATCATGGATCAAGTGCAGACAGATGTCCAGGAGCTCCGCGAAAGGATGGATCGCTTTATGGAACTGATGTAGGTGGTCGCCAATGGTCAAGACCAGCTCAGGACTTTGGTTCAACCTTTGATCTCCAGGGTTGATAGCAACGACATACTTCATGGGGGGGGCTGTGCCTACTCCTCCACCAGTTGATACTCCGCAGAATAGTGTCCCTGTGGCCGGGGGCAACGGGAGTGCTAATGGCAATATGATGGCCAACATCGGACTCAATGCGACGGGCGTCGGCAATGGGAGTCTGGGAGCTAATGTCAACATCGGGCCGGTCAACGGCAATGCTGGCGTCGGGAATCTGTTGGTGCCTCAACCGTAGCTTGAGTATCATCAGGATGATGTTTTCTCTCAAAGAGATGCAGAAGGGGAGCTGAATGCTGAAGCGCGGCTCAGATTCAAAGCACTTGAAGATAAAATGAGAGATATTGAGAATCAGAATACTTTGGGCGTTGATATGTCCAAGCTGGGGTTAATTGCTGATTTCAAGGTACCTCCTAAGTTCAGGGTGCCTGACTTTGAGAAATATAAGGGCACCACTTGCCCTCGTGTCCACCTGCGATCGTACTATAGAAAGATGTCTGCCTAGTCCGAAGACGAGAAGTTGCTGATGCACTTCTTCCAAGATAGTCTTTCTGGGCCATCCCTCGAGTGGTACATGGGCCTGGAGCCTACTAGCGTGCGCATATGGAAGGATCTCGCTGAAGCGTTTGTCCACCATTATCAGTACAATAGCGACTTGGCCCCAAACCGGGTCCAACTCCAGAACCTTTCGCAGAGAAATAATGAAGGATTTAAGGAGTACGCCCAGCGGTGGCGTGAGTTGGCTGCTCGGGTTCAACCGCCGATGGTTGAGCGCGAGCTCGTGCAGATGTTTGTGGCTACCATCCCGGGGTTGTACTATGAAAAGTTAGTCAGCGGCATGTCTGGGACGTTCTCGGCTCTCATTACCATGGGCGAGTACGTCGAGAATGGAATCAAGATCGGGAAAATTCAAGGCGAGTCATCCTCAGCTGGAGGAGGTGGAAAGAAACCTTATGCTGGTAAAGACGACGAGAAGGAGATGCGAGCGCTGTGACCAACGCTCGGAGAAAGGGCAAGGGCCCTCAGTAGCAGATAGCCAGTATAAATATCCCAGTAGCTCCACAGCAGCAGCAGCCGCAGTAACCGAATCAACAGGGATATAGAAAGTACCAGAATCGGGCACCTTTGACAAACCGTCACTTCGAGGCACCGCCCATGTCGTACGCGCAACTCTTGCAGACGTTGCTTCAGCTTCAGTTGGTTCAGAAGAGGACGATGGCTCCCTTGACAGGGGCACCTCCACCAGGGTACGATGCAAATGCCACTTGCGATTTCCATACAGGGGCACCAGGCCATACAATCGAGAACTGCAAAGCCTTTAAGCACAAGGTGCAGGACCTGGTAAATGCCAAGATTATCAACTTCTCCGATAATGTGCCCAATGTCACAAAGAATCCTATGCCAAATCATAGGGGAGGCGGAGTGAACGCCATTATCGAAGAAGAGAGTGCAGATCTGTTGACTGATGTCAAAGACTTAAAGACGCCGCTTAGCTTCGTCAAAGCTAAGTTGCTGAAGAGAGGGTTCTTTCCAGGATGCGGAGAGTTATGCATGGATTGTGCTACACATTCTGATGGATGTGAGCAGCTGGTAGAAGGAATCCAAAGTCTGATGACTGAGGGTATTTTGCAGTTCAGCCGGAGGGCTGAAAGTGTATCAGGAGAGGTAGTGTTGAAGCAGGCCGATGAAGTCGCCACCATCACCATTCCTCGCCAACCAATAACCATTTCTGCGCCCCGACCGCCTACAATCACAATTACTAAAGCTGGGCTGTTGCACCCTAAAATTTGACCAACCGGTTCCCGCTCCTGATTTACGTTTCGGCTCATTTTTGCATTCGCATTCGTGTACCGCGTGCATTACATTTTTAATCATACAGATGATGTCGGAATTGCAGCTTGGTTTTCACCTATAGGGCGTCTCAGACCGGCTCGGGTAATCGGAGGTTATTTTGGGAAGTCACGCGCTTCCTGGGTGTTTTCGGCTTACGCGGTGTTTTTTGAGATCCTGGGTGTCCGGGTTTACTGTTTTGATTCGATTCGGTCTCGCGTTTTTATGTTGGTTATTCGCCTTTATTTGTTTGTTTTTTTTTTAGGATTTAATAGCTTTTTGTAGACTTTAAATAGGTTTTATAAATTTTCTAGAATTTAAATGAATTTTTTTTAATATTTTTAATAGCTTTGAATCATTTTTTTAGAATTTTGTAGAGTTTTTAATAGGTTTTAATAGTTTTAATAGAATATAATAAATTTTCTTTTATTAGTTTTAAATAGAATTTTAATAGATTAGTAGAATAATAGTTAATAGATATTATAGGATTTAATAGTTTTAGATATGTTTCAATATAGGATTTAATAGTTTTTTATTAAATAGTATAGATTTTTTAAATGGATATTAACTAGGTTTTAGATTTAATCAGAATATTAGATTAAATAGGTAATTCATTAGCATTTAATTGTAGTTTTAATTACCGTTTTAATTGTCATTTAGCATCTAATGGTAGTTTTAATTAGTTAATGGTGGTTTTTTAGTCTTAAGTGCATTTTAATCAGGTTTCTAATCAGTTAATTAGGGTCATTAGTCTTCAGCCCAATAATCCAAATTCGTGGGCCCAGAGTTTTTGGAGGCCCATTCTTTCAGTCTGTCTTTGTCCAGCCACGTGTCCTATAAAAGGGGGCCCCACGCGTCCCTCTTCTCCTCTTCCCCTCTTGCCACGTTTCCAGGCCACCTTACTTTCTCCTCTTCTCAGAATCGTGACACCACAACATCCACTCATTCTCTCTCTCCCCACGTGGCCAGTATGCAGTAACTTCCCTCGCCATTGTCGCCTCACCAATCCTCACCGGGATTACACCGTCGGCCATGCAAATCCGGTGACCGCCCCAACGGCACCGCCCAACCAACTCCGGCAACCGCAACTGACTTCCGACCACTGTCCATCTCGCCGGAAAAACCCTAATTCACCAGGAAACTCCATACTTCACCATCTTTCTCCTCCGATCCTCAACAACAATCACCAGACGCCAGAACATCCTCGCCAGAAACTTCGTTAGTTCATCGACAACCATCATCATTTGCTCATCTGCAACAATTTTCCACCAGATAATCACTAATCCACCGCCGGAACCTTCGTCACCAGTCATCACCTACAATAATTTTTTTCGCAAGATCATTCGTTATTTTCCAGAAATCGCCACCTTGAATCTTCTCTAGAATCCACCCACAATCTACGAACGATTCTTCATCCTTACTCAGAGATCCTCATTGCTCTTCGTGATCTTCATCACTAAATCTCCAGATTCATCAAAGTTCAACGTTATTCAGCCACTATCATCAGCATCCAATTGTTCTTCGGTAAGGTTCCAGATCTTCAAGAGCAAGTTCGTGTTCTTCACTGAAAATTTCCAGATTCTTGCATCTTCAACGGAAATTCGTGAGGATCTTCAGCAATATTCTCGAGTGGCGTCGAGCGAGTCTAAGCTACAGAATTCTTCAAGAGACCTCCACCTTCGTCATCTTTTTTTCAGGTTCTGATTTTAGTTTTTCTCCAGATTATAGTGTTTGTTTTGTACGAGTTTTTGGTAGAACGCTGAACATAGGTTAGGGGTTATCACTTTGAGCTGGGTAATTAGGTGGTGATAGCGATGGTTTTGATTGTTGAAATTTGGTAGTAAGTGGCTTAGAGAAGGTTAAGATCCGATCGTTGTTTGTTTAGGTATTTCAGAAGAGAAAGAAGGTTGTTAGGAAGTCAGAACTTTCTCAGAGGGTTGAGAGGTTGAGGAATCGCTGAGAACGACGATTAGGGTTTGAGGGAGGTAATGAACAGTGAACGAGTTTTTTTGGGGAGAAGATGGTTTTGTTAATTGGTAGTTGGGTTAGGGTTTGGATTAGATTAGGCCCAATCTGAGATTGCTAAGGACACCCCTGCATTCACTCGTTACCCCCCCCCCCTGGGCTGTGAACTGAATGAATTACCTGGGCCTTTGTCCCAATTGCTACGCGCACCCCCCCCCCATATTTGGGCCCAGTCTGCAAATAACTAGGGCGTTTTGCTATCACCACCCCCTGGATTTATTTTCTTTTTTTAAATTTCCTTGTTTTATCCATATTAGAAAATAATTCATAAAAAATAGTAGAATGATCCAATTAATTCCCTTATTTTTTCTATAGGTTCATAGTTCAATGTAGAATTTTATCAAATAAGAATATCAAGTTGATCATGCATTTTGATTTTATTGCATTTTTTGCATTTTAATTGGATGTTGAATTGTATTTTGTGATATGTCTGCCTTGTTGATTTTTATTTCTCTCATTTGGTTTTGAATCTTGCCTTTCCTTTTTAGTATGTTGTACTAGACTAATGCATGCTCCCCATAGGATTTTCATAGATTTTTTAGGAATTGATTGATGTTGTTTTAGGGTTAGAGAGTAGAGACCTCATAACTTGCTGGTTAACCCTTGGCCATTCCATGTTAGGGATTGTTTAGTAGCCTTAGAAGTTGACCTAGGCTTTGAGATTTGATCTTGGGATCATAGAAGCATGTAGGTTTCCCTAGATTTTTGGTGGATTTTTAGAAGTTGTTTTGCTATTTTTGCTTAAGCTTGAGAATAGGAGAAGTCTTGAGGGCTTCTGACTTTGAAGTTCAACGGTGGTTGAACTTTAGAGATAGTTTCCTGTGGTTTGAGGGCCTGTGGTTTCTTCTGAGAGATGGAGACTGGATGAAGTCTTGATGGAGCTTACAAGGATGCATGGATTGTAGACCTGGTCTAGGAGTTTGCTCTCTTTCTGTGAGGTTCGAGATCCTGAAGTTTGAGGGAAATTCATGGTACTTTCCTGGGGAAGGCACTATGGATGCCTTTCATTCTTTCTTTGCACCTCTTTCTTAAGTATCCAATGATGTTGGAGCCTTCATGTGAGTTTAGTTTCTCCTGAGGAGGAATGTAAACCGTTCACAGTTGTTGAGCCACATGGGATATGATTCCTAAGTGGAAGCCCCCTAGTATTTTCCAGAGGAAGGCACTATGGGTCTGTTCACTTAGTTCCCCTAGTTCGTGTAGGATTTCTTAAGTATCCAATGATGTTGGAGCCTTCATGTGAGTTTAGTTTCTCCTGAGGAGGAATGTAAACCATTCACAGTTGTTGAGCCACATGGGATATGATTCCTAAGTGGAAGCCTCCTAGTACTTTCCCGAGGAAGGCACTATGGGTCTGTTCACTTAGCTCCCTTTCTTTGGTAAGCTTGTCTTGAAGCTTGAAGAATGGGATTGATTTCTCCCTTTAGGGTTTTGCTTAGGGATTTTGTGTAGGGCTTTGCTTAGGACTTTGCTTAGAGGTAGATTAGGGTTTTGTTTTAGGGTTGTCTAGGGGTCCTACTCAGGGTTAGTTTCTTGCTTTTGGATAGGAGTTTGCCAGGCTGGTTAGCCTTCTCTTTGTGTTGATTAACTTGTGTGGTGCTGTGCTGCATTAGACTTAGGGTTCATATAGATATTTCTGAGATAGGTGCATCTTAGAAGTAAGCCTGCTTGTGTGCATGAGAAGTTGAGGTGGTCCTCCTTCTGCTTGATTGTTATTGAGTGGCTTTGCTTGTTGGTCTTTGGTAGAGCTGAGCTCCCTTGCCTCTGTGGTATTGGGTCCTTGTGCCTTGATTGTTTGGTTGTTGCATTCATGCATAGTTTCAGTATTTCTTTACTTTGCAGTGATTCCTGTTTGCTGTTTAGTTCTGTTGCCATGATCCCTTAGGAGCTCTAACTTCTCTACTATGGAGGAGTTATGATAGACATTAGGTTGGTTAACCAGGCATGATAACATTAGGTAGATTCCCCCTTTCAACCATAGTTTTAGGGTGTCTCTTTCTTTTCTCAAAACAACGGAAAAACACTTAATGAAGGATAAAACAAAAGTGAATTCATTTCTTCCGTCAAAAGATTTGAACAAACATTAAAACCTTTTGTCCTCCTGGACTGTGAAAACCCTTGGTTAAGGTGCATTTTCCCATAAAAAACACTTGAACAGCTTGTGTCGTGCGTAGTCGAACTACGTTTGCTCTGATCTTCCATGTTGTGTGGAAGTACGTAGGCATAAGACGCGATGTCCTGGCGAGCAACCTTTCCCCCCGTCTAGATGTAGGTAGTCGAACTACGTTGACTCTGACTTTCCCATTGCACGAGGGAGTACGTAGGCCCAGAACATCGTATGTTCTGTCGAGTCCTGTCCTTCTCTTTTCTTTTCAGACTGACCACTAGCGTAGATAGATAAACACACCCTTTTCCTTATAAACACCAAGCGTGGATCCCGTCAAGTACGACGGACGTGAGGGGTGCTAATACCTTCCCCTTGCGTAACCGACTCCCGAACCCAGGTTTTGGTTGCGACGACCATACCTTTCCCGTTTTTTGCGAGGTTTACTTCGAGCGTTTCCTTTCCCTCTGTTGGGATAAATAACGCACGGTGGCGACTCTTCTGTCAGCCGGCGCCGATTTTTGCAGTAGCGACAGCTGGCGACTCTGCTGGGGATTTTTTTTAGCATCTATGGACTTTTTCCATCCCTTTTGCTGGGACCGTTTCCCATCCCCTACGCGAGTCAATCCTAGCGCTTGGGTGTTTATCTGTTAGGTGTTGTGCATATGTGTTTTACTTTTCCGCACCTTTACCTTTCCGCATTTACTTTCAGCACTATATTATTGTGATTATTGCTGTGGGAGAGGGAGGTTACTATGAGTGAGAAGCCGGACCTGGGCTTGAGTATGCACCTAGACATAGTTGTGGAGAGTAGTAGACGAACCTGTTTGCTGAGCAGACACAATTCCCTACGAAATCTGCGCTCAGACGAGGTTCTCTCCGAGGTGCTCCTTTCTGATCCTGAGGATCTGAGGGGAGTCCAGACGTGAGGATTGTCGACTCTGGGGACCGATCAATTGGAAGTCGGCTAAGTGAGGCCTCTTCATGACTTGATGATGCCACTCCTTCTGGGAATCGTATCGTCACTCATGAAAGTATGTGACGCTGATGACCGCATAGGATGCCGTACCTTTGTCCGTGGATTAGGTCCATGCCTGTGAGGGGGATTGGGTTATTGCAGGAAAACTGGCCTTCAGAAACCAGGATTCAATATTTATCAGATGGTTTTCTTAGCTCGTTAACAGGTGTGTTGTTTGGATCAGATGGATTTCTTGTTTGAGGGTGATACTATTATCAGATGGTTTTCTCGTCAGAAACAGAGGTTCAGATGGATTTCTTACCAGGATATTGGTATTTTGGGTGGAGGATGATAGTAAGTGTCATGAGGTTCTGGTGACTGTGGTGGTTTTCTGTTCTCGACATCACAGAGATGTTCCTCTTAAGGCTACAGCGTGGCCTCTGTGTTCATTGATTGTATCATTTATCATATTGCATTATTGCATTACCATTTGCATCCAACTAACGTGTGTGTATTGCAGGTACATATTTTCCCTCCCAGATCCGGTGGTTGTTTCCTAGCAGACATGGAAGCCATGAAGAGAGTGTTACCCTACAAATTCCCGTCTCCAGATATCAGTCTGTTGTCAGAGTTAATTACTATTGTTGGGAAGAAGGTGATGGGAGATTTCAGGAAGACATATGGGAGGATCCTAACTTACGTTTACCAGCCCTCGGCTTATGAGATCAGCGGTATTTACACCCTGTTACAGTTTTATGATGCCAAGCTCAGGTGTTTCGTATTTCCTGACTTTGTCTTGGCTCCTACCCTGGAGGAGTATTCTGCACTCTTGGATATACCGATTCGCGAGCAGATGCCTTTCTATCACACGGACGCTAAGCCTAATCTGGCTAAGCTTTCTGCTATTCTGTACTTAGGAGAGTTTGAGCTGACAGGGAAGATGATCAGGAAAGGAGATGCGTGGGGATTCCCGTTGGTTGTTTTGGTAGAGAAGGCTTGGGAGTATGCTAAGAAGGGTGGCTGGGTTGTTTTTTATGCCATCCTTGCTGTGTGTGTTTATGGCGTTGTATTGTTCCCAAACCAACTTGATTTTGTTGATGCGGATGCTTTCTATATTCTGGCTGCAAAGAACCCAGTTCCTACCTTGCTGGGAGATATTCACCATTCCACCCACTACAAAAATGAAAAACGGCGAGGAAAGAATGTCTCTTGCTGTGTACCTCTACTGTGCAGGTGGTTTACTAGTCATATACCGAAGTCGGGGCCTTTCGTCACTTCTATTGGTTCTTTAGGATGGCCGGAGCGCTTGATGGGGTTGAATTCTGAGAATGTAGTGTGGGTCAATGAGGAGGTGTTAGGAGTTTAGGTCATATACAGATGCGAAGGATTCCCTAATGTTCCTTTGATAGGAAGGAGAGGATGTGTCAATTACAACCTTTCCTTATTAATCAGGCAGTTTGGATATGCACCTCAGGAAGCGCCGAAGCCCGAGGAGATACAGGAATCTCTGTATCTTACTGGGGCAATAGAAGAAGAGATGTTGATCAAGCTTAAGAAAGCATGGAAGAACCTGCATAAGAGACGAAAGTCTTCATTTAGCAAAGGGGGTACTCGAGTTCTTGGTCCGTATGTGGAATGGATTCGTGAACGAGCTACGAAATTCCTTATGCCTTATCCTGCAGTTCAGCCATTGTATCCTTCTCCGGTGGAGGAGCCCACCACTATAGACATCCAGGTATACAAGCAGCTGATGGCAGAGAAAGAAGAGTTAGCAAAGGCTAAAGAAGCTTTAGAGAAAGAGAACGCCCAGCTTCGTCGTGAAAAGATTGAAACAGGATATTCTTCCAAGCAACAGGCTGAAACTTTCAAACATCTGAAGACTACTTTATTGGAGTTGACTGAAACTAAGAAGCGTCTGGAGTTAGATGTAGACTCAGTTAGTAGTGTATTGGCTACTAAGAAACAAGAGCTGGAAAGAGCCTACACGAAGTTAGCTAAATTCAGAGAGCATTGGGACCTTACTATGGCCAAACGCAAAGAACGGGAAGAAGAGCTAAAGATACAGGTTGCTCAGTTGGCAGAACAGGTTAAAGTGAAGACTGAAGAGCTTGAAGAAGAAGCATTCCGTCGATACGAGGCCGAACGTAAACTGATTGATGCCATGAAGAATCTAGAAGATTGTTAGCGCAGAGCAGACACCAAGAGGCCCAAACCTGAGGATGGTGCCCAGGATAAGGCTTGGGAAGATTTTGTCAGAGATATCCAAGGAACGGTCAAGAAAAGGGATCAGTTGATAGAAGGCTTGATTTATCGACTGGATCACCCAGAGACGAAGAAGCTGGTTGAGGATTTCTGCGACTGTACCCGCACTTGACTTCTTTCTTGTATTCTATGTGTTGAGATCACCGCCAGACATGTTGGTTGGGATCCTCCTTTATCATATCAGTTGTATGGAACGTAGTTGTGTAACGCCTTGACGAGACTGTTATTCCAATAAATATATGAGGGTTTTTCTAAATATTGTCTTTATGGTTTCTCTTGTCTTGCTACCTTGACACTGGAATTGGAGGGGAAATATCCCCAACGCACACATGCACGTTAGCATTTTTGCATTGTTGTTTGCATAAATCACATTGCATTACAGGTTTGCGATCCATGTTCCTTATCATTCTTCATCCATATCACCAGGTATTTTCAGGATTGCAGAAAAGCGGGTCCACCGTTACTCTACCAGAACTAATCACAAGAAGATCATGGACAACGTGCAGAGTGAAGTGCAAGAAATGCGTGACAGGATGGCCATGCTCATGTAAACCATGGAGACCATCGCCAAAGGACAAGAGCAGCTACATACTCTGGTTCAACCGTTAATCGCACGGGCTGAAAACAACGGGACACCGCATGGTGAAAATATTGCTGCTTCTCCCCGAATTGAGAATCGTCAAAGTGCTGATGTTATTCCCGTAACCGGTTTGAATGCTGGAGAAACTGGTCCTGCAGGCGGAGGTGGGAACGCCGGTAATATGAATGCCAATACAGATACTGATGGGGTATTTGTGGGTAATGTCAACCAGGGTTTCAATGGGGGCGCTGAGAATATTGGAATGAATGATAATAATGGTAACTAGGGCTTCAATGGCGTGAACATGGGGTATGGCAACGTTGCTGGCACCAAGGCTGGGTTTGGTGACTATGGTTATGGTTATCTTGGATATGGGACTGGTGCGTACAATGCCCAAGAGATGGGCAATCTGAGGTACGACCCCAGGTACTTCCAAACGGGTCCGGGCCGTGATGCAGATTATGTTGGATACGATGCAGTACCTCGCTGGGAGGATCGTCAGAAGGATGTGTTCTCTGGTCAGAATGAGGGTTATGAAAGAGCTAGGGATGAAAACCATCGGATAAGATTGCTAGAAGAGAAAGTGAACGGATTAGCCAGCCAGAATGCTTTTGGGCTGGATATGTCAAATATGGGGCTGGTCCCAGGGCTGAGGGTCCCGTTGAAATTCAAAGCGCCGTCATTTGATAAGTACAAAGGGGATACATGCCCTAGGGTGCATGTGCGCGCGTTTTACAGGCGTATGTCCGCGTATTCTGAGGATGAAAAGATGCTAATGCACTTCTTCCAGGATAGCCTGTCAGGGCCATCGCTGGAGTGGTACATGAGCTTGGAACCTACTCAGATCAGGAGTTGGAAAGAGCTGGCAGAGGCTTTTGTTCGACATTATCAATATAATAGTGATCTCGCCCCTAACCGAGTCCAGCTGCAGAGCATGTCTCAAAAGTCTAGCGAGAGCTTTAAGGAATACGACCAAAGATGGCGAGATCTGGCTGCTAGGGTACACCCTCCGATGGTGGAGCGCGAAATGATGGATATGTTCATAGGAACTTTCTCTGGAATGTACTATGACCGGTTGCTCAATTTTTCGATGAGTACCTTCTCTGAGTTGATCTTGATGGGGGAGCGCATCGAAAACGGAGTGAAGATTGGTAAAATTCAAGCGGGTGAGTCCAGTTCCGCAGGAGGTAATAAGAAGACGTTTGGTGGTAAAAGGCAGGGTGATACCAACGCTGTATACAATGCTCGACGGAGAAATAGAGGTCAGAACTGGCATCAGCAGTCGCAGGTTGCAAGTGTAACCATTCCAGGGCCCCCTCAGCAGCAGAGACAGCAACCACAGCAGCAGGCTCAGCAACAGCCAAATAATAATCAGCGCAGGTTTCAGAACCCGCGACCGAGGAGAGTATTCGAAGTGCCGCCGGTATCGTATGCAGAACTCCTTCAAGCTTTGTTGAAATTGCAGCTAGTCGAGAAGAGGACCTTAGCACCACCAACTGGCCAGCCACCAGTCGGGTATGATATTAATGAGCATTGTGACTTCCATTCGGGTGCACTAGGGCACAATATTGAAAATTGCCTAGCTTTCAAGCATAAAGTACATGATTTGCTTGATAGTACGACTATTAACTTCGGGAAGGACGGTCCCAATATCACGCAACAGCCAATGCCCAAGCATGGTGGGGCTGAGGCCAATGCAATCCTGGCAGATGATGAGTTGGACTTGGTTTCGGAAGTGAGCAAGCTGAAAACCCCTTTGAGTTACGTAAAGCAGCGCTTATTGAAGGGAGGTGTCTATCCCGGGTGCAGTGAAGAGTGTGCTGACTGTTTGGTTCAACCTGGAGGCTGTGAGAAGCTGAAAAGGGGAGTTCAAGGTTTGATTGATGAAGGAATCCTGCAGTTTGACAGGTCTGTGGGGCGAGAGAAGTCTGTTGAGACAGAATCTGAAAAAGAGCGCAGGGAGGTTGCTACGATCACCATTCCGTTCAAATTAGTGACGATTTCGGCATCATCGAAAAGGCCAACCATTACTATTACCAAGGCTAAACCAATTCCTTATGAGAGCACAAAGGCAGTCCCGTGGAGCTACGGTGCTGAAGTGTATTGCAATGGGGAAAAGATTGACTTGAATGATCCGCCAGCGGGATCCGTAGATAACATAGTGGGAGCGGGTGGTATAACCCGAAGTGGGAGAATTTTCACTTCACCTGAGGTCGAGGCAGAGAGGCTCGCCAGGGGTAAGAACAAAGTTGTTGAGGGGGAATCTTCGGGGAGTAAGGAGAAAGGACCGACAAACAAAGATGTGGAAGAATTCATGAGATTGATTCGCAAAAGTGATTACAAGATCGTAGATCACCTGCAGCAAACCCCGTCAAAGATCTCCATATTATCGCTGTTGTTGTGTTCTGAGGCGCATAGAAATGCCCTGTTGAAGGTACTTGAGACATCCTTCGTGCCGCAAGAAATTTCAGTCAATCAGCTGGAGGGAGTTATGGCACATGTTAATGCTGGGCATGGTTTGGGATTCATAGATTTTGACCTAACGCCTAGAGGGCGTGATCACAATAATGCCTTGCACATCTCTATCGAATGCCGGGGCACTATTTTATCCCATGTGCTGGTAGACACGGGGTCCTCGTTGAATGTGTTACCAAAGAAAGCCCTGTTGAAATTGGATACCCGTGGGTTGTTGTGCACACCTAGTGATTTGGTGGTGAGGGCCTTTGACGGAACAAGGAGGTCGGTATTCGGGTCAGTAACGTTACCCATCCAGGTAGGTCCGGAGGTGTTTGATACAGTGTTTTACATCATGGACATCCAGCCTGCATATAGCTGTTTGATCGGGAGACCTTGGATTCATGCCGCTGGGGCAGTAACTTCTACACTCCATCAGAAGCTGAAGTATATGGTTGAGGGGAGTATTGTGACGGTGTGTGGCGAAGAAGATATCTTAGTCAGTCATTTGTCTTCCTTCAAATACGTGGAGGTAGATGGAGAGATTCATGAAACGTTGTGTCAGGCGTTCGAAGAGGTGAAGGTTAAAGAAGAAGCTCCGGTGAAGAGTGAAGGGCAGGAGGTGGTTGTCTCCTCATATAAAGAAGCCAAGGCGTTGGTGCAAGCAGGAGAGACTCAAAAGTGGGGGCAGGTTCTGGACCTACCAGTGAAGCAAGATAGATATGGCTTGGGGTACCGCCCATCTCCCTCACAGAGTGCGCCTAAGTACAAGGGACCTGTGGTGTTCACGCCCGGAGGGGTTAGCTTTGAAAGGATTAATGCCGTGTCCGATACGGAGGAAGTGGATAGCGACTGCGACATGGACGCATGGATTCGACCCAGCACGCCGGGGCAAAGCCTATGCAACTGGTCCATCCAGGATGTCATCCAAGTCACCAAACAGTAATGCGTTGTTTTTTCAATCATTGTATGATCACATGCCTTGCCCGGGGCATCGTTGACCTCGTCTTAGGGCCT
This sequence comes from Lathyrus sativus, assembly GCA_963859935.3. Lineage (NCBI taxonomy): Eukaryota > Viridiplantae > Streptophyta > Magnoliopsida > Fabales > Fabaceae > Lathyrus > Lathyrus sativus. The sequence goes on along the minus strand of CAWUDS030004654.1, from coordinate 7,333 downwards.
AACTGTTTACCTGTATGTTTGTATGATCAATAAATGACGACGTTTTTTATATTCAAATGTTGTGATCCTTTTCTTTCTGTTTTTTTATTTTTCAATAAAATGGCAGCGTGGTTATGTATTTTGCTTGTATATCATTTTGAGACACTTAACCGTTTCCCTCGCAGGATTCATGAATTTTCAGATGACATCGACCAAAGACTTCCTATGACTCTTTTAGACTTCGAGCATCCGATCTTCCAAGCTGAGGAGGAGATTGTTGAGGATAGTGACTTACCAGAAGAGCTGAGTCGATTGTTGAAGCAAGAGGAGAGAGTCATTCTGCCTCACCAGGAAGAGATTGATATTGTCAATTTAGGGTCTGAAGAATGCGTCAGGAATATCCGTATAGGGGCCGCGTTGCAGGTTGACATCAAGCAAGAGCTTATTGAGATGCTGTGCGAATACAGTGATATATTTGCTTGGTCCTACGAGGACATGCCGGGTTTGGATACCGATATGGTTGTTCATCGTCTGCCGTTGAGGGAAGATTGCCCGCCTGTGAAGCAGAAACTCAGAAGGACTCGTCCTGACATGGCTGTAAAGATGAAGGAAGAAGTGCAGAAGCAATGGGATGCTGGATTCCTGGCTGTCACTACTTATCCCACTTGGGTCGCTAATATCGTGCATGTGCCAAAGAAAGATGGCAAGGTTCGAATGTGTGTTGATTATAGGGATCTAAACAAAGCGAGCCCGAAAGATGATTTCCCACTGCCGCATATTGATGTGTTAGTTGACAACACAGCTCAGTTTTCGGTATTCTCTTTCATGGATGGATTTTCAGGGTACAACCAGATCAAAATGGCTCCGGAAGATATGGAAAAAACGACCTTTATCACCCCGTGGGGAACCTTCTGTTATAAGGTGATGCCCTTTGGTTTGAAAAATGCTGGGGCAACGTACCAGCGGGCTATGACAACGCTCTTCCACGACATGATGCACAAAGAGATTGAGGTGTATGTCGATGACATGATTGCCAAGTCTCAAACGGAGGAAGAACATTTGGTTAATCTGCTGAAGTTGTTCAAGAGGCTGAGGAAGTTCAGGCTGAGGCTGAATCCTAACAAGTGTACCTTCGGAGTGAGATCCGGGAAGCTACTGGGGTTCATTGTGAGCAAGAAAGGAATCGAGGTCGATCCGGCAAAAATAAAAGCAATACAAGAGATGCCAGCACCGAGAACAGAAAAAGAAGTCCGTGGATTCTTAGGGAGATTGAACTACACTGCCCGGTTCATCTCTCACCTACCGACCACATGTGAACCTTTGTTCAAACTATTAAAGAAAGATCAAGCGGTGGTCTGGAACGACAATTGCCAAAAGGCATTTGAAAAGATAAAAGAATACTTGCAGGAACCTCCGGTGTTGATACCCCCAGTAGCAGGACGACCGCTGATTATATATCTGACGGTTCTTGAGAACAGTATGGGTTGTGTTCTCGGTCAACATGACGAGACAGGAAGGAAAGAGCATGCAATTTACTACCTGATTAAAAAGTTCACGGATTGTGAATCTCGATACTCTATGCTCGAAAAGACGTGTTGTGCATTGGCGTGGGCTGCCAAACGTCTAAGACAGTACATGCTGAACCATACAACCATGTTGATATCGAAGATGGATCCGATCAAGTATGTGTTTGAAAAGCAAGCGCTCTCTGGAAGGATTGCTAGATGGCAAATGGTATTGACAGAATACGATATCCAGTATGTTTCCCAGAAGGCCATTAAGGGAAGTGTTTTGTCCGAATATCTTGCCGAACAGCCGATTGAGGATTATCAGCCTATGAAGTTTGAATTTCCTGATGAGGACATAATGTACTTGAAGGCTAAAGATTGTGATGAGCCGTTGCCTGATGAGGGTCCTGAGCGGAGTTTCCAGTGGCAATTGATTTTTGATGGGGCTGTCAATTCATACGGTAGCGGGATTGGGGCAATCATTACAACTCCCCACGGGTCGCACATCCCTTTTACAGCCAGATTGACTTTTCCAGTGACGAATAACGAAGCCGAATACGAAGCTTGTATTATGGGGTTAGAGGAGGCTGTCGATCTGAGGATCAAGAATTTGGACGTATATGGGGATTCAGCATTGGTTGTGAATCAGATTAAGGGGGAGTGGGAGACACGCCAACCTAATCTGGTACTGTACATGAATTATGCGAGAAGGTTTCTACCTTTCTTTGATAAGGTGGAATTTCATCATGTACCTCGGGCGGAGAATCAAATGGCAGACGCCCTTGCAACGTTATCCTCGATGTATAAGGTCAACTACTGGAACGAGGCTCCCAGGATTGTCATATCTCGCCTTGATAGGCCGGCCTTTGTGTTTGCAATTGATGAAGCATCTGATGATAAACCTTGGTATTTCGATATACAGAATTTCCTGAAGAGCAGGAATATCCGGCTGGGGCATCCAGTCGTGATCAGAAGACTCTAAGGAGATTAGCAGGCAACTTTTATCTGAATCCCGATGGCGTTCTGTATAGAAGGAACCACGATTTGGTACTCCTCCGGTGTGTAGACGAGAAGGAAGCCAATTTACTCATGGAAGAGGTCCATGAAGGAACTTTTGGCACACATGCTGGTGGGCATGCTATGACCCGAAGGTTGTTGCGGACGGGGTATTATTGGTTAACGATGGAGACGGACTGTTTCAAATTCGCCAAGCGGTGTCACAAGTGCCAGATCTATGCTGATAAGATCCATGTGCCACCCAGTCCACTGAATGTTATGGCTTCTCCGTGGCCTTTCTCCATGTGGGGAATTGATATGATCGGAAAAATTGAGCCTACTGCTTCTAATGGGCATCGCTTCATCCTGGTCGCGATCGATTATTTTACCAAGTGGGTGGAAGCAGCATCTTACGCCAATGTGACGAAACAGGTGGTGGCCAGATTTATCAAGAGGGATATAATTTGCAGATACGGTATTCCTGAACGGATCATTACTGATAATGGTTCGAACCTGAACAATCAGATGATGAGGGATCTTTGTCGGGAGTTTAAGATCGAGCATCATAATTCATCTCCGTACAGACCCAAGATGAATGGCGCTGTTGAAGCGGCCAACAAGAACAGAAAGAAGATTGTTCAGAAAATGGTGGTAACGTATAAGGATTGGCATGAGATGTTGTCGTTTGCTTTGCACGGTTATCGCACGACGATGCGTATATCAACCGGGGCAACTCCGTTCTCATTGGTGTATGGCATGGAGGCAGTCCTGCCATTGGAGGTTGAGATACCATCTTTGAGGGTTTTGCTTGATGTTCAGCTTGATTAGGCAGAATGGGTGAGAAATAGATTGAACCAGCTGAGTTTGATAGATGAGAAGAGACTGGCATCAATTGCACATGGTAGGCTGTATCAGAGCCGGATGAAGAAAGCGTTTGACAAGAAGATTCGACCTCGAAGCTTTCAAACGGGTGATCTTGTGCTGAAGAAGATTCTCCCACCGCAATCGGATCACAGGGGCAAATGGACTCCCAATTATGAAGGTCCATACGTCGTGAGAAAGGTCTTCTCCGAAGGAGCCTTGCTATTGTCCACCATGGATGGTGAAGACTTTTCGTCCCCTGTGAACTCGGACGCAGTTAAAAAATACTTTGCTTAAAAATTGACCTGCTGGACAGTAAAAAGAGAGTCCAGGAAAAAATGGGGCATCCTGGCGAACCAAAAACAGAATAAAACGGTTCGGGCAAAAGTTAGGGATAAAATGGAAAAAATGTACACCCGCAAAGTTGAAAACCTACACTGGGCGGCTTCGGCAAAAAAGGGTATCCCGGTGAATTGAAAACCCGCAAAGGGCGATTCACGCAAAAGTTAGGGATTTGAGAAGCAAATGACTGCGGTCCAAGTTTGATTGTCTAGTGGTTTGGGAGAATCTGGGGGGTCGACTATCCAAAGCAATCTCTTCCAAAGACAGAGATCAGGAAAGCGTCAGAGTCCGGCGAGTCATAGGAGGATCAACTCATGATGTTCGTCTGTAACACGTTGCCGACATGTGTACAAATTTTATTTTGTATCTTTGTACATTTCTGCATTTTGTTTATGTGTGACTACCTCTTTTCAGGAGTTGCATCTGATGTACAAATCTTGCCTATTTTCAGGCCGTTATCAATAAAGTGTGTTATTCAGTGTAGTTTGTGACTTCGGTTTTAACTTTTACAGTTTTGTTTGTAAAAAAAAAAAAAAAAAAAACGCCGATGTTTTTGATAAACTTACATGTGGGTAAACAGGCGGGCCTCGACCGATGATTGTTAAAACCGGAAATTACCTGAATGGTTGTCATGGGTGATTACCAAGATGTTTCTTTTTGCATAGCTTGTCTTGTGTTTTGCTTGTTGACTTTTGCAGGTATTCAAAAGCTCGCAAAGTTCCCCGCCAGAGTCCATGGCAGGCTAGTACCCTCTCCAGAGGATGAATGTTGTGTCTTTACCCCAGTGAAGTCGCCCCAGGCAAAATCGAAAGTTGTCTCCCCAGGAGAGTGGAGATTGCGTCAAAGGAAAAGATCAATGTATCTTCAGTAGTTCAGAATCGGCTTATCAAGCAGAGCAGAGTCCTCCCCAGCAAGGGACGAGACGGATATGATTAACCCGCCCAAAGAGTCTTGTGTAGTGCGAATAAGAGCACACCGGTCAGTCCCCAGCTCAGTGATAGCAGGATGAACTATCCCCACAGGGCGTAATCAGAGTGTTGATACCTTTTGAAAGCAGTTTCCAGGATTGCTCTTCTCTTTCCCCAACAGGCTGATCCTTCCTCGTCAGGACGATCATTTTCAGCAGAGTCTGAAGTTATGCGTTTGTGAGCTAATTTCTCAGCAGGATGGTTATCCCCAGCAGAGTTAGTTCATCTTTCCAGCATTTATTTTGTTGGAAGCGTATTGGCAGTATTCCGGTTATCCCCAGCGGATCCAGTTTGTCTTCAGCATTTATTTTGCTGAAGTAACTCTTTGCATAAGCATGCATCATGAGCACTTGCATTTTACACGAATATATAGCATTTCCATGCGGTATGGAAGCATTACGGCATTATCAAACATGTGCATTTGGAAACTTAAGCAGGATTGATTACCCGTCCAGCTCTAGGTGTATTTTCTCTGTCGATAAGTGAGGTCGGGGTTCACAGAGATGTGCATATGTTTGGTTTGCTACACAAGACGCGCAGTGATCGTGTTTCCTCCTGTCAAGAGGGTTGTGGCGCAGGGCACGCAGTGATCGTGGTCATCGGTATGTTGTGGGGATTTGTGGTAGAGTACGCAGTGATCGTATTCGTCCTGTATGTTTTGTTTGTGGCACAAGACGCACAGTGATCGTGTTTCCTCCTATCAAGAGGGTTGTGGCGCAGGGCACGCAGTGATCGTGGTCATCGGTATGTTGTGGGGATTTGTGGTAGAGTACGCAGTGATCGTATTCGTCCTGTATGTTTTGTTTGTGGCACAAGACGCGCAGTGATCGTGTTTCCTCCTGTTAAGAGGGTTGTGGCGCAGGGCACGCAGTGATCGTGGTCGTTGTTATGTTATGGGGTTTTTGCGGAAGAGATACGCAGTGATCGTATTCGTCTCATATGTGGTTTTGTTTGCAACGCCAAGACGCGCAGTGATTGTGTTTCCTCCTGTCAAGAGGATTGTGGTGTAAAGTACATAGTGATCGTGTTCATCTTGTTATGGGTAGTATATGGGGGGCCAGGCACACAGTGATCGTGTTCGTCATGTCATATTCCCCTAACAGAGTTTGCTTGGTCAAGCACCTTTTTCCCCCAGCTGAGTCTTTCTCAGGATGCTGTGGTGTCAGTATTGGAAGATGGTAATGCAGATTTTTGGGTGGTTACCCGTAGTTTCCCCAGCAGGGTATTCGTCAACGAGTTGCTCAGTTAAGTTCCTCGTATTTTCCAACAAGGTTATTCTCGTCAAGGTGCTTGGTTAAGTTCCCAATTCCCCAGCGGAGTGTTTTCAGGATACCTATTGCCAGAATAGGTATTTGACGGCCGTCGTCAGAATTGTCCTCTCAGAGCTGCTTGGTTAAGTTTCTCGTGTCCCCGTAGGGCTGCTCGTTCAGGTACGAACGGAAGGTTGATAAGTGGAATCAACATCACTTCGCTTGGTTAAGCGTTTGCTCGTTCCTTCGGGATACGGAAGGTTGGTAAGTGAAATCAACATTTTCTCGCTGTTTAGTGGTTGCTCGTTCAGGTACGAACAGAAGGTTGGTAAGTGAAATCAACATTTTCTAGCTGTCTAGCGGTTGCTCGTTCAGGTATGAACGGAAGGTTGATAAGTGAAATCGACACTGTCTCGCTTGGTTAAGCGTTCGCTCGTTTCTTCGGATGCGAAAGGTTGATAAGAGAGATCAACAATTTCTCACTGTTCAGTGTATGCTCACTTCTTCGGAATGGGATGGTCTATGGACAATATCAGATTATTTCATAAACAGGTTGATGGATAGGTGCTTAGTTGTCGCTGTGGCAACGAAAATCAGTTCCCTGGTTAATTCTCCCCCAAGCAGTGGTGTGCGCAATTTTTTTTTGCGGTTGGCAAATTTCAGGGTTTATCGGTATTCAACCGTCTCGTACCTCGATTATCTGAAGGCCGTTCGCTCTTCATCCAGTCGGGTCCAAGCCGTTTGAATAGGGGCATGGGCCGATACCATTCGAGAGCACTAATGCCGTTCCGTGGCATTATGGAGCTGAAGTCTATTGCAACGGTCAGAGGCTAGAGCTGGAGCCGTATGGGTCGACTGTGGAGAATCTCGCAGGCATCAGTGGTATTACCCGTAGCGGAAGAGTGTTTGCACCGCCAGAGGTCGTGGCAGAGAAAGCGGTCAGAGCTGATGCAGCCGATAAGGGTAAAGGCAAAGTCGTCGAAGAGGTCCCGTGTGGGGTAGAGAAAGATTTGCTGGTAAAAGATGCCGAGGAGTTTATGCGGTTAATCAAAAAGAGCGACTACAAGATTGTAGACCATCTCGATCAGACGCCTTCGAAGATTTCTATTCTCAACTTGTTGTTGTGTTCTGAAGCGCACCGCAACGCGCTACTGAAGGTATTGAACGTTGTCTACGTACCGCAAGAGATATCCGTGAATCAGCTAGAAGAGGTGTTAGCCCATGTTAATGCTGGCAACGAGCTAGGTTTCACAGATTTAGAGCTGACGCCTAAAGGGAGAGATCACAACAGCGCCTTGCACGTCTCGATAGAGTGCAGAGGCACGATCATGTCGCACATCCTGGTGGACACGGGTTCGTCACTTAATGTGCTTCCGAAGAAGGCATTAATGAAGTTGGACACTCGTGGATTGCTTTGCACGCCCAGTGA
>CAWUDS030004653.1:0-25974 GCA_963859935.3 Lathyrus sativus | reverse complement strand
TGCATCTGAGAGGTTGCCTCTGATAAATATTACTCTGGACAAAAATCCATACAAATATTTTTCAGAATGAACTTAAATCTATCTTCAGCAAGGGGTTTTGTAAAAACATCTGCCCATTGATGATCTGTATCAACAAAGGCTAAATTTATGATTCCCTTCTGAACATAGTCTCTGATGAAATGATGTTTAATTTCTATATGTTTTGCCTTAGAATGCAAGATTGGATTTTTTGACAAACATATAGCAGAAGTATTATCACAAAAGATAGAAAGATTACTCTCATAGATTTGATAATCTTCTAATTGACTCTTCATCCAGAGCATCTGAGTACAACATCCAGCAGCAGCAATGTATTCTGCCTCTGTAGTTGATAGTGCAATGGTAGGTTGCTTCTTGCTGTACCATGAGATCAGATGACTTCCAAGAAACTGACAGCTTCCAGAAGTGCTTTTACGTTCAACTCTGTCTCCAGCATAGTCAGCATCACAGAATCCAACTAATGAAAATTCATCAGATCTTCGGTAACACAAACCCATGTTAGCAGTACCTTTCAGATACCTTAGAATCCTCTTAACAGCTGTTAAGTGTGATTCTCTAGGATCTGATTGGAATCTAGCACATAAGCAGACACTAAACAGAATATCTCGTCTAGAAGCAGTCAAGTATAGAAGAGATCCTATCATACCTCTGTAGAGTTTTTGATCTACCTTCTTACTTACCTCTTCCTTACCTAGAGTGCTTGTAGGATGCATTGGAGTCTTTGCCATTTTGCTATCAACCATGTTGAACTTCTTCAGAAGCTCTTTAACATATTTGGTTTGATGTATGTAGGTGCACTCTGGAGTCTGGTTGACTTGGATTCCCAAAAAGAATCTCAATTCTCCCATCATGCTCATTTCAAATTCTTCCTGCATACATTTAGCAAACTCCTTTCCAAGCGTAATATTTGTTGATCCAAAAATAATGTCATCTACATAAATTTGACAAATCAACAGATCTTTCTTAACAGTTTTACAGAATAAAGTTGTATCCACTTTTCCTCTGATAAAATTTTTCTTCAGAAGGAAGTTGCTCAACCTCTCATACCAAGCTCTGGGAGCTTGTTTTAATCCATAAAGGGATTTCTTTAATTTGAAAACATGATCTGGAAAGTTTTCACTTTCAAATCCAGGAGGTTGGTGGACATATACTTCTTCTTCTATAATTCCATTAAGAAAAGCACTTTTAACATCCATCTGATACAGAGTGATGTTATTTTGTGCAGCAAAAGAAATAAGAAGGCGTATAGATTCTAACCTTGCCACTGGAGCATATGTCTCAGTGTAATCAATACCTTCTTGTTGACTGTATCCTTGAGCAACCAACCTTGCTTTATTCCTTTCTACTTCTCCCTTTTCATTCAGCTTATTCCTGAAGACCCATTTTGTTCCAATAATATTGAATCCTTTAGGTCTAGGAACCAGATCCCAAACTTCATTTCTGGTGAATTGATTCAGCTCTTCTTGCATAGCTATAATCCATTCATTATCTTCCAGAGCCTCATCTACAGATGTTGGTTCTATTATTGACACTAAGCCAAATAAAGAAGATTCAGAAGTTCTGAGAAATGATCTTGTCCTTATTGGATCATCTTTCTTTCCAATTATCACATCTTCTAGATGAGAAGCTTTGATTCTGGAAGAAGATCCTCTGACAGTTGGTCTTTCAGAAATATGCAGGTTGTCTAGTTGGGAGGTCAAAGGTGTAGCATCTGGGGTTGCTTCAGATTCTTTGATCTTTGCCTTTTCTTACTCTGAGGCTTCAGAGTCTGTGAGAATCACTTCTCTATCTGCAGAACTTTCAAACTGCTTTGGCTTTTCAGAGCCAAGCTTATCATCAAATCTAACATGAATAGATTCTTCAACAATCTGTGTTTCAGTATTGAATACTCTGTAGCCTTTAGAGCGTTCAGAATAACCAAGCATGAAACACTTCTGTGCTTTGGAATCAAACTTGTTCAGATTATCTTTAGTATTAAGCATATAACAGATACATCCAAAAGGATGAAAATAAGAAATGTTAGGCTTTCTGTTTCTCCACAATTCATAGGGAGTCTTTTCCAGAAAAGGTCTTACAGATACTCTGTTCTGAATATAACAAGCTGTGTTAATTGCTTCTGCCCAAAAATGTTTTGCCAGATTTGTCTCATTGATCATGGTTCTGGCCATCTCTTGCAATGTTCTATTTTCCCTCTCTACAACTCCATTTTGTTGTGGAGTTCTAGGGCAGGAGAAATCATGTGCAATTCCTTTTTCAGAAAAATATTTTTCAAAATGTTTATTTTCAAATTCTCCACCATGATCACTTCTGACTTTAATAACTTTGGAATCTTTTTCAGTCTGGACTTGATTGCAGAAGTCAAAGAACACAGAATGAGACTCATCCTTGTGTTTTAGAAACTTTACCCATGTCCATCTGCTGTAGTCATCTACAATGACTAACCCATACTTCTTGCCTCTGATGGATGCAGTTTTCACTGGTCCAAACAGATCAATGTGAAGTAGTTCCAATGGTCTGGAGGTAGAAACAACATTTTTTGATTTAAAATGAGATTTTGAAAATTTACCTCTTTGACATGCTTCACACAGAGCATCTGAGTTGAACTTCAACTTAGGAAGTCCTCTGACCAGATTGAGTTTATTAATCTGAGATATACGTCTCATATTAATATGCCCCAATCTTCTATGCCAGACCCATTGCTCATCATTCACAGATAAGAGGCATTTTACATTTTGAACTTTAAGTTCTGAAAGGTTAATTTTATAAATGTTGTGTTTCCTCTTTCCACTGAATAGGATAGAGCCATCCTTTTGACATACAGCTTTGCAACATTTTTGATTAAAGATTATATCATAACCATTGTCACTTAATTGACTTATGGACAATAGATTATGTTTCAATCCTTCAACTAACAGAACATTAGTAATAGAGGGAAGTTTACCATTTCCAATAGTGCCAGATCCAATGATCTTGCCCTTCTGGTTCCCTCCAAACTTCACGTCCCCTCCAGATCTAAGTTCCAGGCTTTGGAACATAGACCTTTATCCTGTCATGTGTCGTGAGCATCCAGAGTCCAGGTACCATGATTGGTGTCCTGACCTTGCTGCTAAGAACATCTGCAACAGGAATTATTTTGTTTTTAGGTACCCAGATCTTCTTGGGTCCTTTGGGGTTAGTTGGTTTGCAGGTTTGTCTAAACTTCTGTTTTGCAACATAATGTTTATTTTGACTTTCCTTTGGTTTAAACACATAAGTACTCTTCTCAGAGCTTGTGTGTTTAATGTCATTCAGATGACCAAATTTGAATTGAGAATACAGAGGTGTCTTCCTGATGAAAAGTTTGTCAACAGGTTTTGGATTGCTTCCAGATGAAGACTCATATCCAATGCCTCTTCTGTTGTTTCCACTAACACCATAGATCATGGAAGCCATCTTGCTTCTGTCTATGCTCTTAGTGAGAAACCTCTGAAAACTAGAGTCATATTTTTCTAAAATATTTTCACAAGACTTAGTTTCAGAATCAGATTCTTGTTGAGTTCTATCAAAGTCATTTTTGATTTTTAAATTTATTTCTTTCTGCTCAACAAGTTCTGTTTTCAGAAGATCAATCTCAGATTCAAGATTGCTTTTCAGCTTCTTGTATTTGAGTTTGATGTTGTTATAACTTTTAAGAACTTCTGTTAAAACTTTAATGAGTTCTTCTTTGGTAAGTTTAGCCATTACCTCTTCTGCATCATCATCAGATTCAGATTCTGATTCATATCCAGAGGTACCTTCCTCTTGATCCTCTGTCCTGGCCATCAGTGCAACGTTTGCACATTCTTCTTCTGATTCAGAAGATGACTCACACTCATCTGAGTCATCCCATGTTGCCATCAGAACCTTCTTCTTCTTATTGAACTTCTTCTTAGGTTTTTCTTTCAGAAGTTTAGGGCAGTCATTCTTGTAGTGCCCAGGTTCTTTGCACTCATAGCACACCACTTCTTTCTTGGCAGATCTTCTGTGACTAGAAGATTCCTTTCTGTTGTCAGATCTTCTGAAGTTGTTAAACTTCTTTCTCTTGTGCTTCCAGAGTTTGTTAATCCTTCTGGACAGCATGGATAGCTCATTTTCTTCTTCAGAAGAAGATTCTTCAGAGCTTTCTTGAATGACCTGCAAAGCTTTAGCAGTTTTGTTAGATTTTAAAGCTATGGATTTACCTTTATCTTTCTTCTGGGGTTCATCTTCCTCCAGCTCAATCTCATGGCTCCTCAATGAACTGATGAGTTCTTCTAGAGAGATCTTGTTCAGATCTTTGGCCATCTTCAGGGCAGTCACCATTGGACTCCATCTGATGGGCAGACTTCTGATGATTTTCTTTACATGATCTGACGTGGAATATCCCTTGTCCAGAACTTTCAGCCCAGCAGTGAGTATCTGGAATCTGGAGAACATGGCTTCAACAGATTCTGAGTCTTCCATTTTGAAAGCCTCATACTTCTGGATCAGAGCCAGAGCTTTTGTCTCCTTAACTTGAGAATTTCCCTCATGGGTCATTTTGAGTGACTCAAACATGTCATGAGCAGTATCTCTGTTAGTAATCTTCTCATACTCAGTATGAGAGATTGCATTAAGCAATATAGTTCTGGCTTTGTGGTGATTCTTGAAATCTCTTTTCTGCACTTCAGTCATTGATTTTCTATCAATCTTTTTGCCATCCTCATCAGTAGGATGTTCATATCCATCAATGACCAAATCCCAAAGATCAGCATCATACCCAAGAAAGAAACTTTCTATTCTATCTTTCCAATAGTCAAATTTTTCTCCATCAAACATTGGAGGTTTGGTACTGATCCTATCCCTCTCTTCATATTTATTGTTGATATTTGACATTGAATTATCAGCCATGATAACAAATAAATATATAGATCAAAGTATATCTCTCTGGATCTTTACTAACACTTGTTAAGTGGTAGCACACTCAGAACCGGAGCTCTGATGCCAACTGAAGGTGAGATAATACTTAGAAAGGGGGGGGATTGAATAAGTATGGAAAATTAATACTTGAAAATAATCACACAATTATTTTTATCCTGGTTCGTTAAACAACTACTCCAGTCCACCCTTCCAGAGTGATTTGCCTTTCTCAACAAGGACTTAATCCACTATTAAATCAAACTGATTGCAATAGTATCACCTAAGAACTACAGTTCTTAGTCTTCTCAAGAGCTACTGATTCACACTGAATCCTCTTAAGGAATATCCTTTACAATCAATGTAAATTAAATACAAGAGTTTTTAATGCTTCTATAAAGCTATAATCACAACAGTGATTTTTCTCTTAAGTTTAAGTACAATGAGATTCTATGAAGAATTTAAGAATGAGAGCTTATAGAATATATGATTTCTTTTCAGCAAGCGTGTAGCACTGAAGAATGAAGTGAAGATCTCCTTTTATAAGCAGCTGAATCATGCAAGCTGAACATTGAAAAGAGAGTCCAAAAGGTCTGAGCCTTTTTGTCTTCACATGCACTGACCTTTCCTTGAAATAGATGGCACAGATAAATACTTTTTGTCTGTGTAAGTGTGTCTAGCACAAATAAGGAAAGAGACGTTGAATGGTTCCAACGGATAAATTCTTGAAAACACTTCTTCAGTTTCAGCAAGTTCTTCAGAGTCTGAATGGATCAGAGTTTTCTAATGAAATCCAGAACTAGCTGTATCAGAGTCTTCTGCAGCGTGTGTGCTTCTAGCGTGTTTATCATCAGAGCATTTTGACACAGAACTTCAGTACAAGGTACCATAGGTACTTTCAGAAACTTTTGTAGACTAATGCTTTGAGAAACTCTTCAATCAATATTCTTCTATACTTCTGATGCTTCAGCTTCATATGCTTCTGATTATCTTCAGATGCTTCTGATTATCTTCAGATGCTTCTGACTTAGAATGTTTTGAAGCATCTTGCTTCAGATCCTTCTGGAGACTACGCTCAGGATCTTCTGTAAGGAGCAAACAGATTCTTCTGTAAGGTGCATCTGGTGCTTCAGAGTCAGAATAACTTCTTGTATTCAAGGCAGATTTGCTTCTAGAGAGTTAATATAATTTTAATCTGCAATAAAACTCTCAAACAAATTTTAGAGTATATAATTCTTAAATATAAATTTCCTAACAGTTATCATCAAAACAAAGAGTAATTATTAAGAACCAATCTGTGTTCTAACAACTTTTAATACTAACTTTTCATTAGTATAATTTATACTATATTATAGTATTAAATTATTAATATAATTTACATTATGTTATAACATGATAGAGTTCAAATGTACTGCATGTAGACAAAAAAGTGATATTAGTTAGTTGGACTTAATAGAATGGATGTCATTAATTGACATGTAGACACAATTCGTCCATGTTATTCAGAAAGAATAAAAAAATAATTTGAGAATTGGCATATGACCTCATATATCAACCAATTGTATAAATCAATATCAATATCAATTAATACAAATAATATATATAAATTTTTTTAAAAATAAAAATATGAGGATCACATAAAAGATTTTTTTCATCTTCTTTTGTTAGTTAATTTTCATATGGGCTGTTCTTGTACCAAAACTATAAACTTAGATGTTATAAACTAAAAAGGGAAAAAATTTAAAATCATTTGAAATTATGACAGACCTTATTAACATAAATAAGTTACTCCGTGTCTCATTTCTCATTCATTCTCTTATTTTATTTGTCTCTTCTTTATTAACATATTAGTGGAAATAATACAAATACACTCATGTAAACATACTAGTTTCGTGTTAATATTAAAACAAAATTAATATTTTTCTAATTTTTCACACCTAATTTTAAATAAAGAAAGTTTTACTAGTGTCTTGTTTTTATTAAAAACAAAATTAATATATTTATATCTACTTACACATATGTTTGAAATAAATAATATTTTTTTTATATTTATACATACCATACATATTAAAAAAAATGTACATCATAAAATGTGGATCATAGGAGCATCTCTACTAACGTTTCTTCACAATTGCAAATTATATATATATATATATATATATATATATATATATATATATATATATATATATATATATATATATATATATATATATATATATATATATATATATATATATATATATATATATATATATATATATATATATATATATATATATATATATATATATATATATATATATATATATATATATATATATATATATATATATATATATATATATATATATATATATATATATATATATGATCAAGATAATAGTTGAATTTTATTATATTAAGCTGATTATTTAATATTAATCGCATTAGTAAATTTTATTAGGTTTGAAATACTAGATCATGGTAAAGTTCTTTGAATTTGTATATGTTTGATCTATTTATTTACAAATTGTAAAAAAACCAACAAATTAATTTAATTTTCCGTTTACAAAACTTTATTAAAAGTTTAACGCTAACTATAATACACAGGAATGATCTACTTTTAATACTAACTTTTCATTAGTATAATTAATACTATATTATAGCATTAATATAATTTACATTATGCTATAACATGATAGAGTTCAAATGTACTGTATGTACAAAATAATAAATTGGGATACCCTTTTGACAAAAAAGTGATATTAGTTAGTTGGACTTAATACAATGGATGTCATTAATTGACATGTAGACACAATTCGTCCATATTATTTAGCAAGAATGAAAAAAGAATTTTAGAATTGACATATGACCGCATATATCAACCAATTGTATAAATCAATATCAATATCAATTTATAGACCATATATATAAATCTTTTGCATTTTTCTTTTAGTTACTTCTCACGTGGGCTATTCTTCTACCCAGACCATAAACTTAGAATTTCATAACTAAATAGAGAAAAAAAATTAAAATTGTTTGATATTGTTACAAATCTTATCAACTTAAACAAGTTCTCCGTGTCACATTTCTCATTTTAACTCTTATTTTATATTTCTCTGCTAATTAAACATGCCTGTGAAAATAAAACAAAAGACACTCGTGTAAACATACTAACTATAATACATAGGAATGATATACTTTAAATACTAACTTTTCTTTAGTATAATTTATACTATATTATAGTATTAATATAATTTACATTATGTTATAACATGATAGATTTCAAATGTACTGCATATAGACAAAAAAGTGATATTAGTTAGTTGGACTTAATAGAATGGATGTCATTAATTGACATGTAGACACAATTCGTCCATGTTATTCAGAAAGAATAAAAAAATAATTTGAGTATTGGCATATGACCTCATATATCAACCAATTGTATAAATCAATATCAATATCAATTAATACAAATAATATATATATAAATTTTTTAAAAAATAAAAATATGAGGATCACATAAAAGATTTTTTTCATCTTCTTTGTTAGTTAATTTTCATATGGGCTGTTCTTGTACCAAAACTATAAACTTAGATGTTATAAACTAAAAAGGGAAAAAATTTAAAATCATTTGAAATTATGACAGACCTTATTAACATAAATAAGTTATTCCGTGTCTCATTTCTCATTCATTCTCTTATTTTATTTGTCTCTTCTTTATTAACATATTAGTGGAAATAATACAAATACACTCATGCAAACATACTAGTTTCGTGTTAATATTAAAACAAAATTAATATTTTTCTAATTTTTCACACCTAATTTTAAATAAAGAAAGTTTTACTAGTGTCTTGTTTTTATTAAAAACAAAATTAATATATTTATATCTACTTACACATATGTTTGAAATAAATAATATTTTTTTTATATTTATACATACCATACATATTAAAAAAAATGTACATCATAAAATGTGGATCATAGGAGTATCTCTACTAACGTTTCTTCATAATTGCAAATTATATATATATATATCTGTGTGTGTCTATATATATATATATAATATATATATATATATATATATATATATATATATATATATATATATATATATATATATATATATATATATATATATATATATATATATATATATATATCTGATCAAGATAATAGTTGAATTTTATTATATTAAGCTGATTATTTAATATTAATCGCATTAGTAAATTTTATTAGGTTTGAAATACTAGATCATGGTAAAGTTCTTTGAATTTGTATATGTTTGATCTATTTATTTACAAATTGTAAAAAAACCAACAAATTAATTTAATTTTCCGTTTACAAAACTTTATTAAAAGTTTAACACTAACTATAATACACAGGAATGATCTACTTTTAATACTAAATTTTCATTAGTATAATTAATACTATATTATAGCATTAATATAATTTACATTATGCTATAACATGATAGTGTTCAAATGTACTGTATGTACAAAATAATAAATTTGGATACCCTTTTGACAAAAAAGTGATATTAGTTAGTTGGACTTAATAGAATGGATGTCATTAATTGACATGTAGACACAATTCGTCCATATTATTTAGCAAGAATGAAAAAAGAATTTGAGAATTGACATATGACCGCATATATCAACCAATTGTATAAATCAATATCAATATCAATTTATAGACCATATATACAAATCTTTTGCATTTTTCTTTTAGTTACTTCTCACGTGGGCTATTCTTCTACCCAGACCATAAACTTAGAATTTCATAACTAAATAGAGAAAAAAAATTAAAATTGTTTGATATTGTTACAAATCTTATCAACTTAAACAAGTTCTCCGTGTCACATTTCTCATTTTAACTCTTATTTTAACTCTTATTTTAACTCTTATTAACTCTCATTTTAACTCTAATTAAACATGCCTGTGAAAATAAAACAAAAGACACTCGTGTAAACATACTAACTATAATACATAGGAATGATATACTTTTAATACTAACTTTTCATTGTATAATTTATACTATATTATAGTATTAATATAATTTACATTATGTTATAACATGATAGATTTCAAATGTACTGCATATAGACAAAAAAGTGATATTAGTTAGTTGGACTTAATAGAATGGATGTCATTAATTGACATGTAGACACAATTCGTCCATGTTATTCAGAAAGAATAAAAAAATAATTTGAGTATTGGCACATGACCTCATATATCAACCAATTGTATAAATCAATATCAATATCAATTAATACAAATAATATATATATAAATTTTTAAAAAAATAAAAATATGAGGATCACATAAAATATTTTTTTCATCTTCTAATTTTCATATGGGCTGTTCTTGTACCAAAACTATAAACTTAGATGTTATAAACTAAAAAGGGAAAAAATTTAAAATCATTTGAAATTATGATAGACCTTATTAACATAAATAAGTTATTCCGTGTCTCATTTCTCATTCATTCTCTTATTTTATTTGTCTCTTCTTTATTAACATATTAGTGGAAATAATACAAATACACTCATGTAAACATACTAGTTTCGTGTTAATATCAAAACAAAATTAATATTTTTCTGATTTTTCACACCTAATTTTAAATAAAGAAAGTTTTACTAGTGTCTTGTTTTTATTAAAAACAAAATTAATATATTTATATCTACTTACACATATGTTTGAAATAAATAATATTTTTTTTATATTTATACATACCATACATATTAAAAAAAATGTACTTCATAAAATGTGGATCATAGGAGCATCTCTACTAACGTTTCTTCACAATTGCAAATTATATATATATATATATATATATCTGTGTGTCTATATATATATATATATATATATATATATATATATATATATATATATATATATATATATATATATATATATATATATATATATATATATATATATATATATATATATATATATATATATATATATATATATATATATATATATATATATATATATATATGATCAAGATAATAGTTGAATTTTATTATATTAAGCTGATTATTTAATATTAATCGCATTAGTAAATTTTATTAGGTTTGAAATAATAGATCATGGTAAAGTTCTTTGAATTTGTATATCTTTGATCTATTTATTTACAAATTGTAAAAAAACCAACAAATTAATTTAATTTTCCGTTTACAAAACTTTATTAAAAGTTTAACACTAACTATAATACACAGGAATGATCTACTTTTAATACTAAATTTTCATTAGTATAATTAATACTATATTATAGCATTAATATAATTTACATTATGCTATAACATGATAGTGTTCAAATGTACTGTATGTACAAAATAATAAATTGGGATACCCTTTTGACAAAAAAGTGATATTAGTTAGTTGGACTTAATAGAATGGATGTCATTAATTGACATGTAGACACAATTCGTCCATATTATTTAGCAAGAATGAAAAAAGAATTTGAGAATTGACATATGACCTCATATATCAACCAATTGTATAAATCAATATCAATATCAATTTATAGACCATATATATAAATCTTTTGCATTTTTCTTTTAGTTACTTCTCACGTGGGCTATTCTTCTACCCAGACCATAAACTTAGAATTTCATAACTAAATAGAGAAAAAAAATTAAAATTGTTTGATATTGTTACAAATCTTATCAACTTAAATAAGTTCTCCGTGTCACATATCTCATTTTAACTCTTAGTTTATATTTCTCTGCTAATTAAACATGCCTGTGAAAATAAAACAAAAGACACTCGTGTAAACATACTAACTATAATACATAGGAATGATATACTTTTAATACTAACTTTTCATTAGTATAATTTATACTATATTATAGTATTAATATAATTTACATTATGTTATAACATGATAGAGTTCAAATGTACTGCATATAGACAAAAAAGTGATATTAGTTAGTCGGACTTAACAGAATGGATGTCATTAATTGACTTGTAGACACAATTCGTCTATGTTATTTAGAAAGAATAAAAAAATAATTTGAGAATTGGCATATGACCTCATATATCAACCAATTGTATAAATCAATATCAATATCAATTAATACAAATAATATATATAAATTTTTTAAAAAATAAAAATATGAGGATCACATAAAATATTTTTTTCATCTTCTTTGTTAGTTAATTTTCATATGGGCTGTTCTTGTACCAAAACTATAAACTTAGATGTTATAAACTAAAAAGGGAAAAAATTTAAAATCATTTGAAATTATGATAGACCTTATTAACATAAATAAGTTATTCCGTGTCTCATTTCTCATTCATTCTCTTATTTTATTTGTCTCTTCTTTATTAACATATTAGTGGAAATAATACAAATACACTCATGTAAACATACTAGTTTCGTGTTAATATCAAAACAAAATTAATATTTTTCTGATTTTTCACACCTAATTTTAAATAAAGAAAGTTTTACTAGTGTCTTGTTTTTATTAAAAACAAAATTAATATATTTATATCTACTTACACATATGTTTGAAATAAATAATATTTTTTTTATATTTATACATACCATACATATTAAAAAAAATGTACTTCATAAAATGTGGATCATAGGAGCATCTCTACTAACGTTTCTTCACAATTGCAAATTATATATATATATATATATATATATATATATATCTGTGTGTCTATATATATATATATATATATATATATATATATATATATATATATATATATATATATATATATATATATATATATATATATATATATATATATATATATATATGATCAAGATAATAGTTGAATTTTATTATATTAAGCTGATTATTTAATATTAATCGCATTAGTAAATTTTATTAGGTTTGAAATAATAGATCATGGTAAAGTTCTTTGAATTTGTATATGTTTGATCTATTTATTTACAAATTGTAATAAAACCAATAAATTAATTTAATTCTCCGTTTACAAAACTTTATTAAAAGTTTAACACTAACTATAATACACAGGAATGATCTACTTTTAATACTAACTTTTCATTAGTATAATTTATACTATATTATAGCATTAATATAATTTACATTATGCTATAACATGATAGAGTTCAAATGTACTGTATGTACAAAATAATAAATTGGGATACCCTTTTGACAAAAAAGTGATATTAGTTAGTTGGACTTAATAGAATGGATGTCATTAATTGACATGTAGACACAATTCGTCCATATTATTTAGCAAGAATGAAAAAAGAATTTGAGAATTGACATCTGACCTCATATATCAACCAATTGTATAAATCAATCTCAATATCAATTTATAGACCATATATATAAATCTATTGCATTTTTCTTTTAGTTACTTCTCACGTGGGTATTCTTCTACCCAGACCATAAACTTAGAATTTCATAACTAAATAGAGAAAAAAAATAAAAATTGTTTGATATTATTACAAATCTTATCAACTTAAATAAGTTCTCCGAGTCACATTTCTCATTTTAACTCTTATTTTATATTTCTCTGCTAATTAAACATGTCTGTGAAAATAAAACAAAAGAAACTCGTGTAAACATACTAACTATAATACATAGGAATGATATACTTTTAATACTAACTTTTCATTAGTATAATTTATACTATATTATAGTATTAATATAATTTACATTATGTTATAACATGATCGAGTTCAAATGTACTGCATGTAGACAAAAAAGTGATATTAGTTAGTTGGACTTAATAGAATGGATGCCATTAATTGACATGTAGACACAATTCGTCCATGTTATTCAGAAAGAATAAAAAAATAATTTGAGAATTGGCATATGACCTCATATATCAACCAATTGTATAAATCAATATCAATATCAATTAATACAAATAATATATATAAATTTTTTAAAAAATAAAAATATGAGGATCACATAAAAGATTTTTTTCATCTTCTTTGTTAGTTAATTTTCATATGGGTTGTTCTTGTACCAAAACTATAAACTTAGATGTTATAAACTTAAAAGGGAAAAAATTTAAAATCATTTGAAATTATGACAGACCTTATTAACATAAATAAGTTATTCCGTGTCTCATTTCTCATTCATACTCTTATTTTATTTGTCTCTTCTTTATTAACATATTAGTGGAAATAATATAAATACACTCATGTAAACATACTAGTTTCGTGTTAATATTAAAACAAAATTAATATTTTTCTAATTTTTCACACCTAATTTTAAATAAAGAAAGTTTTACTAGTGTCTTGTTTTTATTAAAAACAAAATTAATATATTTATATCTACTTACACATATGTTTGAAATAAATAATATTTTTTTTTATATTTATACATACCATACATATTAAAAAAAATGTACTTCATAAAATGTGGATCATAGGAGCATCTCTACTAACGTTTCTTCACAATTGCAAATTATATATATATATCTGTGTGTGTCTATATATATATATATATATATATATATATATATATATATATATATATATATATATATATATATGATCAAGATAATAGTTGAATTTTATTATATTAAGCTGATTATTTAATATTAATCGCATTAGTAAATTTTTTTAGGTTTGAAATAACAGATCATGGTAAAGTTCTTTGAATTTGTATATGTTTGATCTATTTATTTACAAATTGTAATAAAACCAATAAATTAATTTAATTTTGCGTTTACAAAACTTTATTAAAAGTTTAACACTAACTATAATACACAGGAATGATCTACTTTTCATACTAATTTTTCATTAGTACAATTTATACTATATTATAGCATTAATATAATTTACATTATGCTATAACATGATAGAGTTCAAATGTACTGTATGTACAAAATAATAAATTAGGATACCCTTTTGACAAAAAAATGATATTAGTTAGTTGGACTTAATAGAATGGATGTCATTAATTGACATGTAGACACAATTCGTCCATATTATTTAGCAAGAATAAAAAAAGAATTTGAGAATTGACATATGACCTCATATATCAACCAATTGTATAAATCAATATCAATATCAATTTATAGTCCATATATATAAATCTATTGCATTTTTCTTTTAGTTACTTCTCACGTGGACTATTCTTCTACCCAGACCATAAACTTAGAATTTCATATCTAAATAGAGAAAAAAAATTAAAATTGATTGATATTATTACAAATCTTATCAACTTAAATAAGTTCTCCGTGTCACAATTCTCATTTTAACTCTTATTTTATATTTCTCTGCTAATTAAACATGGCTATGAAAATAAAACAAAAGACACTCGTGTAAACATACTAACTATAATACATAGGAATGATATACTTTTAATACTAACTTTTCATTAGTATAATTTATACTATATTATAGTATTAATATAATTTACATTATGTTATAACATGATAGAGTTCAAATGTACTGCATGTAGACAAAAAAGTGATATTAGTTAGTTGGACTTAATAGAATGGATGTCATTAATTGACATGTAGACACAATTCGTCCATGTTATTCAGAAAGAATAAAAAAATAATTTGAGAATTGGCATATGACCTCATATATCAACCAATTGTATAAATCAATATCAATATCAATTAATACAAATAATATATATAAATTTTTTAAAAAATAAAAATATGAGGATCACATAAAAGATTTTTTTCATCTTCTTTGTT
This sequence comes from Lathyrus sativus, assembly GCA_963859935.3. NCBI lineage: Eukaryota > Viridiplantae > Streptophyta > Magnoliopsida > Fabales > Fabaceae > Lathyrus > Lathyrus sativus. Next base: position 10,402 of record CAWUDS030004653.1, on the reverse strand, counting down.
AGTTAATTTTCATATGTGCTGTTCTTGTACCAAGACTATAAACTTAGATGTTATAAACTAAAAAGGGAAAAAATTTAAAATCATTTGAAATTATGACTGACCTTATTAACATAAATAAGTTATTCCGTGTCTCATTTCTCATTCATTCTCTTATTTTATTTGTCTCTTCTTTATTAACATATTAGTGGAAATAATACAAATACACTCATGTAAACATACTAGTTTCGTGTTAATATTAAAACAAAATTAATATTTTTCTGATTTTTCACACCCAATTTTAAATAAAGAAAGTTTTACTAGTGTCTTGTTTTTATTAAAAACAAAATTAATATATTTATATCTACTTACACATATGTTTGAAATAAATAATATTTTTTTTATATTTATACATACCATACATATTAAAAAAAATGTACTTCATAAAATGTGGATCATAGGAGCATCTCTACTAACGTTTCTTCACAATTGCAAATTATATATATATATATATATATATATATATATATATATATATATATATATATATATATATATCTGTGTGTCTATATATATATATATATATATATATATATATATATATATATATATATATATATATATATATATATATATATATATATATATATATATATATATATATATATATATATATATATATATATATATATATATGATCAAGATAATAGTTGAATTTTATTATATTAAGCTGATTATTTAATATTAATCGCATTAGTAAATTTTATTAGGTTTGAAATACTAGATCATGGTAAAGTTATTTCAATTTGTATATGTTTGATCTATTTATTTAAAAATTGTAATAAAACCAATAAATTAATTTAATTTTCCGTTTACAAAACTTTATTAAAAGTTTAACACTAACTATAATACATCTACATTTAATACTAACTTTTCATTAGTATAATTTATACTATATTATAGCATTAATATAATTTACATTATTCTATAACATGATAGAGTTCAAATGTACTGTATATACAAAATAATAAATTGGGATACCCTTTTGACAAAAAAGTGATATTAGTTAGTTGGACTTAATAGAATGGATGTCATTAATTGACATGTAGACACAATTCGTCCATATTATTTAGCAAGAATAAAAAAAGAATTTGAGAATTGACATATGACCTCATATATCAACCAATTGTATAAATCAATATCAATATCAATTTATAGTCCATATATATAAATCTATTGCATTTTTCTTTTAGTTACTTCTCACGTGGACTATTCTTCAACCCAGACCATAAACTTAGAATTTCATATCTAAATAGAGAAAAAAAATTAAAATTGTTTGATATTATTACAAATCTTATCAACTTAAATAAGTTCTCCGTGTCACAATTCTCATTTTAACTCTTATTTTATATTTCTCTGCTAATTAAACATGTCTGTGAAAATAAAACAAAAGAAACTCGTGTAAACATACTAACTATAATACATAGGAATGATATACTTTTAATACTAACTTTTCATTAGTATAATTTATACTATATTATAGTATTAATATAATTTACATTATGTTATAACATGATAGAGTTCAAATGTACTGCATGTAGACAAAAAAGTGATATTAGTTAGTTGGACTTAATAGAATGGATGTCATTAATTGACATGTAGACACAATTCGTCCATGTTATTCAGAAAGAATAAAAAAATAATTTTAGAATTGGCATATGACCTCATATATCAACCAATTGTATAAATCAATATCAATATCAATTAATACAAATAATATATATAAATTTTTTAAAAAATAAAAATATGAGGATCACATAAAAGATTTTTTTCATCTTCTTTGTTAGTTAATTTTCATATGGGCTGTTCTTGTACCAAAACTATAAACTTAGATGTTATAAACTAAAAAGGGAAAAAATTTAAAATCATTTGAAATTATGACTGACCTTATTAACATAAATAAGTTACTCTGTGTCTCATTTCTCATTCATTCTCTTATTTTATTTGTCTCTTCTTTATTAACATATTAGTGGAAATAATACAAATACACTCATGTAAACATACTAGTTTCGTGTTAATATTAAAACAAAATTAATATTTTTCTAATTTTTCACACCTAATTTTAAATAAAGAAAGTTTTACTAGTGTCTTGTTTTTATTAAAAACAAAATTAATATATTTATATCTACTTACACATATGTTTGAAATAAATAATATTTTTTTTATATTTATACATACCATACATATTAAAATAAATGTACTTCATAAAATGTGGATCATAGGAGCATCTCTACTAACGTTTCTTCACAATTGCAAATTATATATATATATATATATATATATATATATATATATATATATATATATATATATATATATATATATATATATATATATATATATATATATATATATATATATATATATATATATATATATATATATATATATATATCTGTGTGTGTCTATATATATATATATATGTATATATATATATATATATATATATATATATATATATATATATATATATATATATATATATATATATATATATATATATATATATATATATATATATATATATATATATATATATATATATATATATATATATATATATATATATATATATATATCTGATCAAGATAATAGTTGGATTTTATTATATTAAGCTGATTATTTAATATTAATCGCATTAGTAAATTTTATTAGGTTTGAAATAATAGATCATGGTAAAGTTCTTTGAATTTGTATATGTTTGATCTATTTATTTACAAATTGTAATAAAACCAATAAATTAATTTAATTTTCCGTTTACAAAACTTTATTAAAAGTTTAACACTAACTATAATACACAGGAATGATTTACTTTTAATACTAATTTTTCATTAGTATAATTTATACTATATTATAGCATTAATATAATTTACATTATGCTATAACATGATAGAGTTCAAATGTACTGTATGTACAAAATAATAAATTAGGATACCCTTTTGACAAAAAAATGATATTAGTTAGTTGGACTTAATAGAGTGGATGTCATTAATTGACATGTAGACACAATTCGTCCATATTATTTAGCAAGAATGAAAAAAGAATTTGAGAATTGACATATGACCTCATATATCAACCAATTGTATAAATCAATATTAATATCAATTTATAGTCCATATATATAAATCTATTGCATTTTTCTTTTAGTTACTTCTCACGTGGGCTATTCTTCTACCCAGACCATAAACTTATGATTTCATATCTAAATAGAGAAAAAAAATTAAAATTGTTTGATATTATTACAAATCTTATCAACTTAAATAAGTTCTCCGTGTCACATTTCTCATTTTAACTCTTATTTTATATTTCTCTGCTAATTAAACATGGCTGTGAAAATAAAACAAAAGACACTCGTGTAAACATACTAACTATAATACATAGGAATGATATACTTTTAATACTAACTTTTCATTAGTATAATTTATACTATATTATAGTATTAATATAATTTACATTATGTTATAACATGATAGAGTTCAAATGTACTGCATGTAGACAAAAAAGTGATATTAGTTAGTTGGACTTAATAGAATGGATGTCATTAATTGACATGTAGACACAATTCGTCCATGTTATTCAGAAAGAATAAAAAAATAATTTGAGAATTGGCATATGACCTCATATATCAACCAATTGTATAAATCAATATCAATATCAATTAATACAAATAATATATATAAATTTTTAAAAAAATAAAAATATGAGGATCACATAAAAGATTTTTTTCATCTTCTTTGTTAGTTAATTTTCATATGTGCTGTTCTTGTACCAAAACTATAAACTTAGATGTTATAAACTAAAAAGCGAAAAAATTTAAAATCATTTGAAATTATGACTGACCTTATTAACATAAATAAGTTACTCTGTGTCTCATTTCTCATTCATTCTCTTATTTTATTTGTCTCTTCTTTATTAACATATTAGTGGAAATAATACAAATACACTCATGTAAACATACTAGTTTCGTGTTAATATTAAAACAAAATTAATATTTTTCTAATTTTTCACACCTAATTTTAAATAAAGAAAGTTTTACTAGTGTCTTGTTTTTATTAAAAACAAAATTAATATATTTATATCTACTTACACATATGTTTGAAATAAATAATATTTTTTTTATATTTATACATACCATACATATTAAAATAAATGTACTTCATAAAATGTGGATCATAGGAGCATCTCTACTAACGTTTCTTCACAATTGCAAATTATATATATATATATATATATATATATATATATATATATATATATATATATATATATATATATATATATATATATATATATATATATATATATATATATATATATATATATATATATATATATATATATATATATATATATATGATCAAGATAATAGTTGGATTTTATTATATTAAGCTGATTATTTAATATTAATCGCATTAGTAAATTTTATTAGGTTTGAAATAATAGATCATGGTAAAGTTCTTTGAATTTGTATATGTTTGATCTATTTATTTACAAATTGTAATAAAACCAATAAATTAATTTAATTTTCCGTTTACAAAACTTTATTAAAAGTTTAACACTAACTATAATACACAGGAATGATTTACTTTTAATACTAATTTTTCATTAGTATAATTTATACTATATTATAGCATTAATATAATTTACATTATGCTATAACATGATAGAGTTCAAATGTACTGTATGTACAAAATAATAAATTAGGATACCCTTTTGACAAAAAAATGATATTAGTTAGTTGGACTTAATAGAATGGATGTCATTAATTGACATGTAGACACAATTCGTCCATATTATTTTGCAAGAATGAAAAAAGAATTTGAGAATTGAGATATGACCTCATATATCAACCAATTGTATAAATCAATATTAATATCAATTTATAGTCCATATATATAAATCTATTGCATTTTTCTTTTAGTTACTTCTCACGTGGGCTATTCTTCTACCCAGACCATAAACTTATGATTTCATATCTAAATAGAGAAAAAAAATTAAAATTGTTTGATATTATTACAAATCTTATCAACTTAAATAAGTTCTCCGTGTCACATTTCTCATTTTAACTCTTATTTTATATTTCTCTGCTAATTAAACATGGCTGTGAAAATAAAACAAAAGACACTCGTGTAAACATACTAACTATAATACATAGGAATGATATACTTTTAATACTAACTTTTCATTAGTATAATTTATACTATATTATAGTATTAATATAATTTACATTATGTTATAACATGATAGAGTTCAAATGTACTGCATGTAGACAAAAAAGTGATATTAGTTAGTTGGACTTAATAGAATGGATGTCATTAATTGACATGTAGACACAATTCGTCCATGTTATTCAGAAAGAATAAAAAAATAATTTGAGAATTGGCATATGACCTCATATATCAACCAATTGTATAAATCAATATCAATATCAATTAATACAAATAATATATATAAATTTTTTAAAAAATAAAAATATGAGGATCACATAAAAGATTTTTTTCATCTTCTTTGTTAGTTAATTTTCATATGTGCTGTTCTTGTACCAAAACTATAAACTTAGATGTTATAAACTAAAAAGGGAAAAAATTTAAAATCATTTGAAATTATGACTGACCTTATTAACATAAATAAGTTACTCACTGTCTCATTTCTCATTCATTCTCTTATTTTATTTGTCTCTTCTTTATTAACATATTAGTGGAAATAATACAAATACACTCATGTAAACATACTAGTTTCGTGTTAATATTAAAACAAAATTAATATTTTTCTAATTTTTCACACCTAATTTTAAATAAAGAAAGTTTTACTAGTGTCTTGTTTTTATTAAAAACAAAATTAATATATTTATATCTACTTACACATATGTTTGAAATAAATAATATTTTTTTTATATTTATACATACCATACATATTAAAATAAATGTACTTCATAAAATGTGGATCATAGGAGCATCTCTACTAACGTTTCTTCACAATTGCAAATTATATATATATATATATATATATATATATATATATATATATATATATATATATATATATATATATATATATATATATATATATATATATATATATATATATATATATATATATATATATATATATATATATGATCAAGATAATAGTTGGATTTTATTATATTAAGCTGATTATTTAATATTAATCGCATTAGTAAATTTTATTAGGTTTGAAATAATAGATCATGGTAAAGTTCTTTGAATTTGTATATGTTTGATCTATTTATTTACAAATTGTAATAAAACCAATAAATTAATTTAATTTTCCGTTTACAAAACTTTATTAAAAGTTTAACACTAACTATAATACACAGGAATGATTTACTTTTAATACTAATTTTTCATTAGTATAATTTATACTATATTATAGCATTAATATAATTTACATTATGCTATAACATGATAGAGTTCAAATGTACTGTATGTACAAAATAATAAATTAGGATACCCTTTTGACAAAAAAAATGATATTAGTTAGTTGGACTTAATAGAATGGATGTCATTAATTGACATGTAGACACAATTCGTCCATATTATTTTGCAAGAATGAAAAAAGAATTTGAGAATTGACATATGACCTCATATATCAACCAATTGTATAAATCAATATTAATATCAATTTATAGTCCATATATATAAATCTATTGCATTTTTCTTTTAGTTACTTCTCACGTGGGCTATTCTTCTACCCAGACCATAAACTTATGATTTCATATCTAAATAGAGAAAAAAAATTAAAATTGTTTGATATTATTACAAATCTTATCAACTTAAATAAGTTCTCCGTGTCACATTTCTCATTTTAACTCTTATTTTATATTTCTCTGCTAATTAAACATGGCTGTGAAAATAAAACAAAAGACACTCGTGTAAAGATACTAACTATAATACATAGGAATGATATACTTTTAATACTAACTTTTCATTAGTATAATTTATACTATATTATAGTATTAATATAATTTACATTATGTTATAACATGATAGAGTTCAAATGTACTGCATGTAGACAAAAAAGTGATATTAGTTAGTTGGACTTAATAGAATGGATGTCATTAATTGACATGTAGACACAATTCGTCCATGTTATTCAGAAAGAATAAAAAAATAATTTGAGAATTGGCATATGACCTCATATATCAACCAGTTGTATAAATCAATATCAATATCAATTAATACAAATAATATATATAAATTTTTTAAAAAATAAAAATATGAGGATCACATAAAAGATTTTTTTCATCTTCTTTGTTAGTTAATTTTCATATGTGCTGTTCTTGTACCAAAACTATAAACTTAGATGTTATAAACTAAAAAGGGAAAAAATTTAAAATCATTTGAAATTATGACTGACCTTATTAACATAAATAAGTTACTCTGTGTCTCATTTCTCATTCATTCTCTTATTTTATTTGTCTCTTCTTTATTAACATATTAGTGGAAATAATACAAATACACTCATGTAAACATACTAGTTTCGTGTTAATATTAAAACAAAATTAATATTTTTCTAATTTTTCACACCTAATTTTAAATAAAGAAAGTTTTACTAGTGTCTTGTTTTTATTAAAAACAAAATTAATATATTTATATCTACTTACACATATGTTTGAAATAAATAATATTTTTTTTATATTTATACATACCATACATATTAAAATAAATGTACTTCATAAAATGTGGATCATAGGAGCATCTCTACTAACGTTTCTTCACAATTGCAAATTATATATATATATATATATATATATATATATATATATATATATATATATATATATATATATATATATATATATATATATATATATATATATATATATATATATATATATATATATATATATATATATATGATCAAGATAATAGTTGGATTTTATTATATTAAGCTGATTATTTAATATTAATCGCATTAGTAAATTTTATTAGGTTTGAAATAATAGATCATGGTAAAGTTCTTTGAATTTGTATATGTTTGATCTATTTATTTACAAATTGTAATAAAACCAATAAATTAATTTAATTTTCCGTTTACAAAACTTTATTAAAAGTTTAACACTAACTATAATACACAGGAATGATTTACTTTTAATACTAATTTTTCATTAGTATAATTTATACTATATTATAGCATTAATATAATTTACATTATGCTATAACATGATAGAGTTCAAATGTACTGTATGTACAAAATAATAAATTAGGATACCCTTTTGACAAAAAAAATGATATTAGTTAGTTGGACTTAATAGAATGGATGTCATTAATTGACATGTAGACACAATTCGTCCATATTATTTTGCAAGAATGAAAAAAGAATTTGAGAATTGAGATATGACCTCATATATCAACCAATTGTATAAATCAATATTAATATCAATTTATAGTCCATATATATAAATCTATTGCATTTTTCTTTTAGTTACTTCTCACGTGGGCTATTCTTCTACCCAGACCATAAACTTATGATTTCATATCTAAATAGAGAAAAAAAATTAAAATTGTTTGATATTATTACAAATCTTATCAACTTAAATAAGTTCTCCGTGTCACATTTCTCATTTAACTCTTATTTTATATTTCTCTGCTAATTAAACATGGCTGTGAAAATAAAACAAAAGACACTCGTGTAAACATACTAACTATAATACATAGGAATGATATACTTTTAATACTAACTTTTCATTAGTATAATTTATACTATATTATAGTATTAATATAATTTACATTATGTTATAACATGATAGAGTTCAAATGTACTGCATGTAGACAAAAAAGTGATATTAGTTAGTTGGACTTAATAGAATGGATGTCATTAATTGACATGTAGACACAATTCGTCCATGTTATTCAGAAAGAATAAAAAAATAATTTGAGAATTGGCATATGACCTCATATATCAACCAATTGTATAAATCAATATCAATATCAATTAATACAAATAATATATATAAATTTTTTAAAAAATAAAAATATGAGGATCACATAAAAGATTTTTTTCATCTTCTTTGTTAGTTAATTTTCATATGTGCTGTTCTTGTACCAAAACTATAAACTTAGATGTTATAAACTAAAAAGGGAAAAAATTTAAAATCATTTGAAATTATGACTGACCTTATTAACATAAATAAGTTACTCACTGTCTCATTTCTCATTCATTCTCTTATTTTATTTGTCTCTTCTTTATTAACATATTAGTGGAAATAATACAAATACACTCATGTAAACATACTAGTTTCGTGTTAATATTAAAACAAAATTAATATTTTTCTAATTTTTCACACCTAATTTTAAATAAAGAAAGTTTTACTAGTGTCTTGTTTTTATTAAAAACAAAATTAATATATTTATATCTACTTACACATATGTTTGAAATAAATAATATTTTTTTTATATTTATACATACCATACATATTAAAATAAATGTACTTCATAAAATGTGGATCATAGGAGCATCTCTACTAACGTTTCTTCACAATTGCAAATTATATATATATATATATATATATATATATATATATATATATATATATTATATATATATATATATATATATATATATATTATATATATATATATATATATATATATATATATATATATATAATATATATATAATATATATATATTATATATATATATATATATATATATATATATATATATATATTTATATATATATATATATATATATATATATATATATATATATATGATCAAGATAATAGTTGGATTTTATTATATTAAGCTGATTATTTAATATTAATCGCATTAGTAAATTTTATTAGGTTTGAAATAATAGATCATGGTAAAGTTCTTTGAATTTGTATATGTTTGATCTATTTATTTACAAATTGTAATAAAACCAATAAATTAATTTAATTTTCCGTTTACAAAACTTTATTAAAAGTTTAACACTAACTATAATACACAGGAATGATTTACTTTTAATACTAATTTTTCATTAGTATAATTTATACTATATTATAGCATTAATATAATTTACATTATGCTATAACATGATAGAGTTCAAATGTACTGTATGTACAAAATAATAAATTAGGATACCCTTTTGACAAAAAAATGATATTAGTTAGTTGGACTTAATAGAATGGATGTCATTAATTGACATGTAGACACAATTCGTCCATATTATTTTGCAAGAATGAAAAAAGAATTTGAGAATTGACATATGACCTCATATATCAACCAATTGTATAAATCAATATTAATATCAATTTATAGTCCATATATATAAATCTATTGCATTTTTCTTTTAGTTACTTCTCACGTGGGCTATTCTTCTACCCAGACCATAAACTTATGATTTCATATCTAAATAG
>CAWUDS030004651.1:22500-25000 GCA_963859935.3 Lathyrus sativus | reverse complement strand
ATAACTGGAGTTCCGAAAATCCGTTTGAGGCGTTCTAAACATCGTCGGAAAGCTAAGAGAGAGAGCTACGACTTTAGTGTTGGAGTCAAAGTCAGATTCGGAGCCCAAAATTCCAGAATTCCGTTGAAGTTACTGAATTAGAATTTTATTTTAGTGTTGGGTCATGTATTGGGCCTGAGTTATGTTTTCGACCCAGTTGGGTTATGACCCGAATTTGCTTTATTTTTAAAGGAAAAATACTCGTGTTACTGTTCACCTAGTTACATTTTCACGAAAAATACATTCGGAGTTTTGAGAGAACCATGGAGAGCTAATTCCTTAGAGTCATTCTGCTGTAATCGCGTTCCAATGCTTTGAGGTTTTTACTTTATCAATCTAATTCGTTTTTCTTTCAACACTATTCTATGAATTGCTTTTTCTTAATCTGTTAGTTTATAGAATTGTTTTGATTAAATTCGTATGATTGTATCCTTAGCTTTTATTCGCCGTTACGTCGCTTTGTCGTTAATTCGCGTTTATAATTCGTGTTTGCTTAATTCACGAAAACATAATCCATTTGCTTAATTTGGAATATAGGATTGTTAATCTAGTTTATGTCTTTTGCGCTTGTTAATTGACATAGGAATCGAATAGAGATCGAAATCGCTTAGGAAATTGGTAAGGTAGAAACCCGTGATAAGCCGGAACCGAAAACACTAGATTGACTTATTTTGATAATCACTTATTTTAACCGCTTAATTGCATTTTCTTTATTTTACCGATCAGAAACCAAACCAACTCCCCCTCCATTTTGAATTCCGTAGATTAATCACATAAAACAATCCTTGAGACGATATCCGAGTTGAATTGTCGTTGTATTACGTTTTCAATAAAAACACTAGTATTGATCCGCGCGCGACAACTGACCAATGAGCTAGGCCCTCCACGACGGAGAGATGGATTGGGTCGACCCCGTTTAATGAGCGGGACAGAGCAGTATATATATATAAATATAAATATAAATAAATAAATAAATAAATAAATAAATATATATATATATATATATATATATATATATATATATATATATATATATATATATATATATATATATATATATAAATATAAAAGAATCTTAATCGGTTGAGTAAGTAAATAAAATAATTAATTATATTTAATAATTAATTATTTAATTGAATATGTGCTTAAATATAAGTGGATGTCAAGATAATCCATTTCGAAATAATGAGAATTTTAAATGATTATCATTCTATATATAGGCTATGATCTCAAATATCATGCTATAAGAAAATTATCTCTTTTTCTCCCCATTCGAAGAGTTTTCAAGACATTACGAGTACCGGTTGAGAAAAATCCACAAGCCAACCAGTGTCAAACACTTGTCTCTACACTTTTGTATTTTAGAATTATCGTTGTCATTGTCTAAAAATCTTTCTCATTATATTCGTCAAGGTATTCCAATAATCATTAATATCAAAATGTCATAGATCCTAATGTTTGTGTCCATGGGGAGACGCTTAAGCGCTCCCAGCGTGATGAGTGATCAGTGCATATTTATGCACTTTCTCCTATATTTTTACTTAGGCATTTCTTTACTTTATCTTGATTATTTTTATGTTTTATTTTGTTTTTATATTTTATTTTATTTTTGGCTTAATTTGATTTCCGCACTTATTTTACAGCTTTAGCAGTCTGCACGAAAACGATCATAACTGGAGTTCCGAAAATCCGTTTGAGGCGTTGTAAACATCGTCGGAAAGCTAAGAGAGAGAGCTACGACTTTAGTGTTGGAGTCAAAGTCAGATTCGGAGCCCAAAATTCCAGAATTCCGTTTGAAGTTACTGAATTAGAATTTTATTTTAGTGTTGGGTCATGTATTGGGCCTGAGTTATGTTTTCGACCCAGTTGGGTTATGACCCGAATTTGCTTTCTTTTTAAAGGAAAAATACTCGTGCTACTGTTCACCTAATTACATTTTCACGAAAAATACATTCGGAGTTTTGAGAGAACCATGGAGAGCTAATTCCTTAGAGTCATTCTGCTGTAATCGCGTTCCAATGCTTTGAGGTTTTTACTTTATCAATCTAATTCGTTTTTCTTTCAACACTATTCTATGAATTGCTTTTGCTTAATCTGTTAGTTTATAGAATTGTTTTGATTAAATTCGTATGATTGCATCCTTAGCTTTTATTCGCCGTTATGTCGCTTTGTCGTTAAATCATGTTTATAATTCGTATTTGCTTAATTCACGAAAACTTAATCCATTTGCTTAATTTGGAATATAGGATTGTTAATCTAGTTTATGTCTTTTGCGCTTGTTAATTGACATAGGAATCGAATAGAGATCGAAATCGCTTAGGAAATTGGTAAGTTAGAAACCCGTGATAAGCCGGAACCGAAAACAGTAGATTGACTTATTTTGATAATCACTTATTTTAACCGCTTAATTGCATTTTCTTTATTTATCAGATCAGAAACCAAACCAACTCCCCCTCCATTT
>CAWUDS030004651.1:0-20000 GCA_963859935.3 Lathyrus sativus | reverse complement strand
CCAGTGTCAAACACTTGTCTCTACACTTTTGTATTTTAGAATTATTGTTGTCATTGTCTAAAAATCTTTCTCATTATATTCGTCAAGGTATTCCTATAATCATTAATATCAAAATGTCATAGATCCTAAGGTTTGTGTCCATGGGGAGACGCTTAAGCGCTCCCAGCGTGATGAGTGATCAGTGCATATTTATGCACTTTCTCTTATATTTTTACTTAGGCATTTCTTTACTTTATCTTGATTATTTTTATGTTTTATTTTGTTTTTATATTTTATTTTATTTTTGGCTTAATTTGATTTCCGCACTTATTTTTCAGCTTTAGCAGTCTGCACGGAAACGATCATAACTGGAGTTCCGGGAATCCGTTCGAGACGTTCTAAACATCGTCGGAAAGCTAAGAGAGAGAGCTACGACTTTCATGTTAGAGTCGAAGTCAGATACGGAGCCCAAAATTCCAGAATTCCGTTAGAAGTTACTGAATTAGAATTTTATTTTAGTGTTGGGTCATGTATTGGGCCTAAGTTATGTTTTCGACCCAGTTGGGTTATGACCCGAATTTGCTTTCTTTTTAAAGGAAAAATACTCGTGTTACTGTTCACCTAGTTACATTTTCACGAAAAATACATTCGGAGTTTTGAGAGAACCATGGAGAGCTAATTCCTTAGAGTCATTCTGCTGTAATCGCGTTCCAATGCTTTGAGGTTTTTACTTTATCAATCTAATTCGTTTTTCTTTCAACACTATTCTATGAATTGCTTTTGCTTAATCTGTTAGTTTATAGAATTGTTTTGATTAAATTCGTATGATTGCATCCTTAGCTTTTATTCGCCGTTACATCGCTTTGTCGTTAATTCATGTTTATAATTCGTATTTGCTTAATTCACGAAAACTTAATCCATTTGCTTAATTTGGAATATAGGATTGTTAATCTAGTTTATGTCTTTTGCGCTTGTTAATTGACATAGGAATCGAATAGAGATCGAAATCGCTTAGGAAATTGGTAAGTTAGAAACCCGTGATAAGCCGGAACCGAAAACAATAGATTGACTTATTTTGATAATCACTTATTTTAACCGCTTAATTGCATTTTCTTTATTTATCAGATCAGAAACCAAACCAACTCCCCCTCCATTTTGAATTTCGTAGATTAATCACATAAAAGAATCCTTGAGACGATATCCGAGTTGAATTGTCGTTGTATTATGTTTTCAATAAAAACACTAGTATTGATCCGCGCGCGACAACTGACCAATGAGCTAGGCCCTTCACGACGGAGAGATGGATTGGGTCGACCCCGTTTAATGAGCGGGACAGAGCAGTATATATATATATATATATATATATATATATATATATATATATATATATATATATATATATATATATATATATATATATATATATATATATATATATATATATATATATATATATATATATATATATATATATATATATATATATATATATATATATATATATATATATATAAAATAGAATCTTAATCGGTTGAGTAAGTAAATAAAATAATTAATTATATTTAATAATTAATTATTTAATTGAATATGTGCTTAAATATAAGTGGATGTCAAGATAATCCATTTCGAAATAATGAGAATTTTAAATGATTATCATTCTATATATAGGCTATGATCTCAAATATCATGCTATAAGAAAATTATCTCTTTTTCACCCCATTCGAAGAGTTTTCAAGACATTACGAGTACCGGTTGAGAAAAATCCACAAGCCAACCAGTGTCAAACACTTGTCTCTACACTTTTGTATTTTAGAATTATCGTTGTCATTGTCTAAAAATATTTCTCATTATATTCGTCAAGGTATTCCAATAATCATTAATATCAAAATGTCATAGATCCTAAGGTTTGTGTCCATGGGGAGACGCTTAAGCGCTCCCAGCGTGATGAGTGATCAGTGCATATTTATGAACTTTCTCCTATATTTTTACTTAGGCATTTCTTTACTTTATCTTGATTATTTTTATGTTTTATTTTGTTTTTATATTTTATTTTATTTTTGGCTTAATTTGATTTCCGCACTTATTTTTCAGCTTTAGCAGTCTGCACGGAAACGATCATAACTGGAGTTCCGGAAATCCGTTTGAGACGTTCTAAACATCGTCGGAAAGCTAAGAGAGAGAGAGCTACGACTTTCGTGTTGGAGTCAAAGTCAGATTCGGAGCCCAAAATTCCAGAATTCCGTTTGAAGTTACTGAATTAGAATTTTATTTTAGTGTTGGGTCATGTATTGGGCCTGAGTTATGTTTTCGACCCAGTTGGGTTATGACCCGAATTTGCTTTCTTTTTAAAGGAAAAATACTCGTGTTACTGTTCACCTAGTTACATTTTCACGAAAAATACATTCAGAGATTTGAGAGAACCATTGAGAGCTAATTCCTTAGAGTCATTCTGCTGTAATCGCATTCCAATGCTTTGAGGTTTTTACTTTATCAATCTAATTCGTTTTTCTTTCATCATTTTTCTATGAATTGCTTTTGCTTAATCTGTTAGTTTATAGAATTGTTTTGATTAAATTCGTATGATTGCATCCTTAGCTTTTATTCGCCGTTACGTCGCTTTGTCGTTAATTCGCGTTTATAATTCGTGTTTGCTTAATTCACGAAAACTTAATCCATTTGCTTAATTTGGAATATAGGATTGTTAATCTAGTTTATGTCTTTTGCGCTTGTTAATTGACATAGGAATCGAATAGAGATCGAAATCACTTAGGAAATTGGTAAGGTAGAAACCCGTGATAAGCCGGAACCGAAAACAATAGATTGACTTATTTTGATAATCACTTATTTTAACCGCTTAATTGCATTTTCTTTATTTATCCGATCAGAAACCAAACCAACTCCCCCTCCATTTTGAATTTCGTAGATTAATCACATAAAAGAATCCTTGAGACGATATCCGAGTTGAATTATCGTTGTATTACGTTTTCAATAAAAACACTAGTTCTGATCCGCGCGCGACAACTGATCAGCTAGGCCCTCCACGACGGAGAAATGGATTGGGTCGACCCCGTTTAATGAGCGGGACAGAGCAGTATATATATATATATATATATATATATATATATATATATATATATATATATATATATATATATATATATATATATATATATATATATATATATATATATATATATATATATATATATAAAAGAATCTTAATCGGTTGAGTAAGTAAATAAAATAATTAATTATATTTAATAATTAATTATTTAATTGAATATGTGCTTAAATATAAGTGGATGTCAAGATAATCCATTTCGAAATAATATGAATTTTAAATGATTATCATTCTATATATAGGCTATGATCTCAAATATCATGCTATAAGAAAATTATCTCTTTTTCTCCCCATTCGAAGAGTTTTCAAGACATTACGAGTACCGGTTGAGAAAAATCCACAAGCCAACCAGTGTCAAACACTTGTCTCTACACTTTTGTATTTTAGAATTATCGTTGTCATTGTCTAAAAATCTTTCTCATTATATTCGTCAAGGTATTCCTATAATCATTAACTTCAAAATGTCATAGATCCTAAGGTTTGTGTCCATGGGGAGACGCTTAAGCGCTCCCAGCGTGATGAGTGATCAGTGCATATTTATGAACTTTCTCCTATATTTTTACTTAGGCATTTCTTTACTTTATCTTGATTATTTTTATGTTTTATTTTGTTTTTATATTTTATTTTATTTTTGGCTTAATTTGATTTCCGCACTTATTTTTCAGCTTTAGCAGTCTGCACGGAAACGATCATAACTGGAGTTCCGGAAATCCGTTTGAGACGTTCTAAACATCGTCGGAAAGCTAAGAGAGAGAGAGCTACGACTTTCGTGTTGGAGTCAAAGTCAGATTCGGAGCCCAAAATTCCAGAATTCCGTTTGAAGTTACTGAATTAGAATTTTATTTTAGTGTTGGGTCATGTATTGGGCCTGAGTTATGTTTTCGACCCAGTTGGGTTATGACCCGAATTTGCTTTCTTTTTAAAGGAAAAATACTCGTGTTACTGTTCACCTAGTTACATTTTCACGAAAAATACATTCAGAGATTTGAGAGAACCATTGAGAGCTAATTCCTTAGAGTCATTCTGCTGTAATCGCATTCCAATGCTTTGAGGTTTTTACTTTATCAATCTAATTCGTTTTTCTTTCATCATTTTTCTATGAATTGCTTTTGCTTAATCTGTTAGTTTATAGAATTGTTTTGATTAAATTCGTATGATTGCATCCTTAGCTTTTATTCGCCGTTACGTCGCTTTGTCGTTAATTCGCGTTTATAATTCGTGTTTGCTTAATTCACGAAAACTTAATCCATTTGCTTAATTTGGAATATAGGATTGTTAATCTAGTTTATGTCTTTTGCGCTTGTTAATTGACATAGGAATCGAATAGAGATCGAAATCACTTAGGAAATTGGTAAGGTAGAAACCCGTGATAAGCCGGAACCGAAAACAATAGATTGACTTATTTTGATAATCACTTATTTTAACCGCTTAATTGCATTTTCTTTATTTATCCGATCAGAAACCAAACCAACTCCCCCTCCATTTTGAATTTCGTAGATTAATCACATAAAAGAATCCTTGAGACGATATCCGAGTTGAATTATCGTTGTATTACGTTTTCAATAAAAACACTAGTTCTGATCCGCGCGCGACAACTGATCAGCTAGGCCCTCCACGACGGAGAAATGGATTGGGTCGACCCCGTTTAATGAGCGGGACAGAGCAGTATATATATATATATATATATATATATATATATATATATATATATATATATATATATATATATATATATATATATATATATATATATATATATATATATATATATATATATATATATATATATATATATATATATATATATATATATATATATATATATATATATATATATATATATATATATATATATATATATATATATATATATATATATATAAAAGAATCTTAATCGGTTGAGTAAGTAAATAAAATAATTAATTATATTTAATAATTAATTATTTAATTGAATATGTGCTTAAATATAAGTGGATGTCAAGATAATCCATTTCGAAATAATATGAATTTTAAATGATTATCATTCTATATATAGGCTATGATCTCAAATATCATGCTATAAGAAAATTATCTCTTTTTCTCCCCATTCGAAGAGTTTTCAAGACATTACGAGTACCGGTTGAGAAAAATCCACAAGCCAACCAGTGTCAAACACTTGTCTCTACACTTTTGTATTTTAGAATTATCGTTGTCATTGTCTAAAAATCTTTCTCATTATATTCGTCAAGGTATTCCTATAATCATTAACTTCAAAATGTCATAGATCCTAAGGTTTGTGTCCATGGGGAGACGCTTAAGCGCTCCCCAGCGTGATGAGTGATCAGTGCATATTTATGCACTTTCTCCTATATTTTTACTTAGGCATTTCTTTACTTTATCTTGATTATTTTTATGTTTTATTTTGTTTTTATATTTTATTTTATTTTTGGCTTAATTTGATTTCCGCACTTATTTTTCAGCTTTAGCAGTCTGCACGGAAACGATCATAACAGGAGTTCCGGAAATCCGTTTGAGGCGTTCTAAAAATCGCCGCAAAGCTAAGCGAGAGAGCTACGACTTTCGTGTTGGAGTCAAAGTCAGATTCGGAGCCCAAAATTCCTGAACTCCGTTTGAAGTTACTGAATTAGAATTTTATTTTAGTGTTGGGTCATGTATTGGGCCTGAGTTATGTTTTCGACCCAGTTGGGTTATGACCCGAATTTGCTTTCTTTTAAAAGGAAAAATACTCGTGTTACTGCTCACCTAGTTACATTTTCACGAAAAATACATTCGGAGCTTTGAGAGAACCATGGAGAGCTAATTCCTTAGAGTCATTCTGCTGTAATCGCGTTCCAATGCTTTGAGGTTTTTACTTTATCAATCTAATTCGTTTTTCTTTCAACACTATTCTATAAATTGCTTTTGCTTAATCTGTTAGTTTGTAAAATTGTTTTGATTAAATTCGTATGATTGCATCCTTAGCTTTTATTCGCCGTTACGTCGCTTTGTCGTTAATTCGCGTTTATAATTCGTGTTTGCTTAATTCACGAAAACTTAATCCGTTTGCTTAATTTGGAATATAGGATTGTTAATCTAGTTTATGTCTTTTTCGCTTGTTAATTGACATAGGAATCGAATAGAGATCAAAATCGCTTAGGAAATTGGTAAGGTAGAAACCCGTAATAAGCCGGAACCGAAAACAGTAGATTGACTTATTTTGATAATCACTTATTTTAACCGCTTAATTATATATTCTTTATTCATCCGATCAGAAACCAAACCAACTCCCCCTCCATTTCAAATTTAGTAGATTAATCACATAAAAGAATCCTTGAGACGATATCCGAGTTGAATTGTCGCTGTATTACGTTTTCATCAAAAACACTCATTCTGATCCGCGCGCGACAGCTGATCAATGAGCTAGGCCCTCCACGACAGAGAGATGGATTGGGCCGACCCCGTGTGATGAGCGGGACAGAGCAGTATATATATAAGAGTCTTAATCGGTTGAGTAAGTAAATAAAATAATTAATTATATGTAATAATGAATTATTTAATTGAATGTGTGCTTAAATATAAGTGGATGTCAAGATAATCCATTTCGAAATAATGAGAATTCTAAATGATTATCATTCTATATATAGGTTATGATCTCAAATATATCATGCTATAAGAAGATTATCTCTTTTTATCCTCATTCGAAGAGTTTTCAAGACATTACGAGTACCGGTTGAGAAAAATCCACAAGCCAACCAGTGTCAAACACTTGTCTCTACACTTTTGTATTTTTGAATTATCGTTGTCATTGTCTAAAAATCTTTCTCATTATATTCGTCAAGGTATTCCTATAATCATTAATATCAAAATGTCATAGACCCTAAGGTTTGTGTCCATGGGGAGACGTTTAAGCGCTCCCAGCGTGATGAGCTAGGCCCTCCACGACGGAGAGATGGATTGAGCCGACACAATGTGATGAGCGGGACAGAGCAATAAGATAATTAATTATTTAATTGAATATGTACTTAAATATAAGTGGATGTCAAGATAATCCATTTCGAAATAATGAGATTTTTAAATGATTATCATTCTATATATAGGCTATGATCTCAAATATCATGCTATAAGAAAATTATCTCTTTTTCTCCCCATTCGAAGAGTTTTCAAGACATTACGAGTACCGGTTGAGAAAAATCCACAAGCCAACCAGTGTCAAACACTTGTCTCTACACTTTTGTATTTTAGAATTATCGTTGTCATTGTCTAAAAATCTTTCTCATTATATTCGTCAAGGTATTCCTATAATCATTAACTTCAAAATGTCATAGATCCTAAGGTTTGTGTCCATGGGGAGACGCTTAAGCGCTCCCAGCGTGATGAGTGATCAGTGCATATTTATGCACTTTCTCCTATATTTTTACTTAGGCATTTCTTTACTTTATCTTGATTATTTTTATGTTTTATTTTGTTTTTATATTTTATTTTATTTTTGGCTTAATTTGATTTCAGCACTTATTTTTCAGCTTTAGCAGTCTCCACGGAAACGATCATAACTGAAATTCCGGGAATCCGTTTGAGGCGTTCTAAAAATCTCCGGAAAGCTAAGAGAGAGAGCTACGACTTTCGTGTCGGAGTCGAAGTCAGATTCGGAGCCCAAAAATCCAGAATTCCGTTTGAAGTTACTGCATTAGAATTTTATTTTAGTGTTGGATCATGTATTGGGCCTGGGTTATGTTTTCGATCCAGTTGGGTTATGACCCGAATTTGCTTTCTTTTTAAAGGAAAAATACTAGTGTTACTGTTCACCTAGTTACATTTTCACGAAAAATACATTCGGAGCTTTGAGAGAACCATGGAGAGCTAATTCCTTAGAGTCATTCTGCTGTAATCGCGTTGCAACGCTTTGAGGTTTTTACTTTATCAATTTAATTTGTTTCTCTTTCAACACTATTCTATGAATTGCTTTTGCTTAATCTGTTAGTTTATAGAATTGTTTTGATTAAATTCGTATGATTGCATCCTTAGCTTTTATTCGCCGTTACGTCCCTTTGTCGTTAATTTGCGTTTATATTCGTGTTTGCTTAATTCACGAAAATTTAATCTGTTTGCTTAATTCGGAATATAGGATTGTCAATCTAGCTTATGTCTTTTGCGCTTGTTAATTGACATAGGAATCGAATAGAGATCGAAATCGCTTAGGAAATTGGTAAGGTAGAAACCCGTGACAAGCCGGAACCGAAAACAGTAGATTGACTTATTTTGATAATCACTTATTTTAACCGCTTAATTGCATTTTCTTTATTTATCCGATCAGAAACCAAACCAACTCCCCCCTCCATTTTGAATTTGGTAGATTAATTACATAAAAGAATCCTTGAGACGATATCCGAGTTGAATTGTCGTTGTATTACGTTTTCATCAAAAACACTCGTTTTAATCTGCGCGCGACAGCTGATCAATGAGCTTGGCCCTCCACGACGGAGAGATCGATTGGGCTGACCCCGTGTGATGAGCGGGACGGAGCAGTATATATATAAGAGTCTTAATCGGTTGAGTAAGTAAATAAAATAATTAATTATATTTAATAATTAATTATTTAATTGAATATGTGCTTAAATATAAGTGGATGTCAAGATAATCCATTTCGAAATAATGAGAATTTTAAATGATTATCATTCTATATATAGGCTATGATCTCAAATATCATGCTATAAGAAAATTATCTCTTTTTCTCCCCATTCGAAGAGTTTTCAAGACATTACGAGTACCGGTTGAGAAAAACCCACAAGCCAACCAGTGTCAAACACTTGTCTCTACACTTTTGTATTTTAGAATTATTGTTGTCATTGTCTAAAAATCTTTCTCATTATATTCGTCAAGGTATTCCTATAATCATTAATATCAAAATGTCATAGATCCTAAGGTTTGTGTCCATGGGGAGACGCTTAAGCGCTCCCAGCGTGATGAGTGATCAGTGCATATTTATGCACTTTCTCTTATATTTTTACTTAGGCATTTCTTTACTTTATCTTGATTATTTTTATGTTTTATTTTGTTTTTATATTTTATTTTATTTTTGGCTTAATTTGATTTCCGCACTTATTTTTCAGCTTTAGCAGTCTGCACGGAAACGATCATAACTGGAGTTCCGGGAATTCGTTCGAGACGTTCTAAACATCGTCGGAAAGCTAAGAGAGAGAGCTACGACTTTCATGTTAGAGTCGAAGTCAGATACGGAGCCCAAAATTCCAGAATTCCGTTAGAAGTTACTGAATTAGAATTTTATTTTAGTGTTGGGTCATGTATTGGGCCTGAGTTATGTTTTCGACCCAGTTGGGTTATGACCCGAATTTGCTTTCTTTTTAAAGGAAAAATACTCGTGTTACTGTTCACCTAGTTACATTTTCACGAAAAATACATTCGGAGTTTTGAGAGAACCATGGAGAGCTAATTCCTTAGAGTCATTCTGCTGTAATCGCGTTCCAATGCTTTGAGGTTTTTACTTTATCAATCTAATTCGTTTTTCTTTCAACACTATTCTATGAATTGCTTTTGCTTAATCTGTTAGTTTATAGAATTGTTTTGATTAAATTCGTATGATTGCATCCTTAGCTTTTATTCGCCGTTACATCGCTTTGTCGTTAATTCATGTTTATAATTCGTATTTGCTTAATTCACGAAAACTTAATCCATTTGCTTAATTTGGAATATAGGATTGTTAATCTAGTTTATGTCTTTTGCGCTTGTTAATTGACATAGGAATCGAATAGAGATCAAAATCGCTTAGGAAATTGGTAAGTTAGAAACCCGTGATAAGCCGGAACCGAAAACAGTAGATTGACTTATTTTGATAATCACTTATTTTAACCGCTTAATTGCATTTTCTTTATTTATCAGATCAGAAACCAAACCAACTCCCCCTCCATTTTGAATTTCGTAGATTAATCACATAAAAGAATCCTTGAGACGATATCCGAGTTGAATTGTCGTTGTATTATGTTTTCAATAAAAACACTAGTACTGATCCGCGCGCGACAACTGACCAATGAGCTAGGCCCTTCACGACGGAGAGATGGAGATTGGGTCGACCCCGTTTAATGAGCGGGACAGAGCAGTATATATATATATATATATATATATATTATATATATATATATATATATATATATATATATATATATATATATATATATATATATATATATAATATATATATATATATATATATATATATATATATATATATATATATATATATATATATAATATATATATATATATATATATATATATATATATATATATATATATATAAAAGAATCTTAATCAGTTGAGTAAGTAAATAAAATAATTAATTATATTTAATAATTAATTATTTAATTGAATATGTGCTTAAATATAAGTGGATGTCAAGATAATCCATTTCGAAATAATGAGAATTTTAAATGATTATCATTCTATATATAGGCTATGATCTCAAATATCATGCTATAAGAAAATTATCTCTTTTTCTCCCCATTCGAAGAGTTTTCAAGACATTACGAGTACCGGTTGAGAAAAATCCACAAGCCAACCAGTGTCAAACACTTGTCTCTACACTTTTGTATTTTAGAATTATTGTTGTCATTGTCTAAAAATCTTTCTCATTATATTCGTCAAGGTATTCCTATAATCATTAATATCAAAATGTCATAGATCCTAAGGTTTGTGTCCATGGGGAGACGCTTAAGCGCTCCCAGCGTGATGAGTGATCAGTGCATATTTATGCACTTTCTCTTATATTTTTACTTAGGCATTTCTTTACTTTATCTTGATTATTTTTATGTTTTATTTTGTTTTTATATTTTATTTTATTTTTGGCTTAATTTGATTTCCGCACTTATTTTTCAGCTTTAGCAGTCTGCACGGAAACGATCATAACTGGAGTTCCGGGAATCCGTTCGAGACGTTCTAAACATCGTCGGAAAGCTAAGAGAGAGAGCTACGACTTTCATGTTAGAGTCGAAGTCAGATACGGAGCCCAAAATTCCAGAATTCCGTTAGAAGTTACTGAATTAGAATTTTATTTTAGTGTTGGGTCATGTATTGGGCCTGAGTTATGTTTTCGACCCAGTTGGGTTATGACCCGAATTTGCTTTCTTTTTAAAGGAAAAATACTCGTGTTACTGTTCACCTAGTTACATTTTCACGAAAAATACATTCGGAGCTTTGAGAGAACCATGGAGAACTAATTCCTTAGAGTCATTCTGCTGTAATCGCGTTCCAATGCTTTGAGGTTTTTACTTTATCAATCTAATTCGTTTTTCTTTCATCACTATTCTATGAATTGCTTTTGCTTAATCTGTTAGTTTATAGAATATTTTTGATTAAATTCGTAAGATTTTGCATCCTTAGCTTTTATTCGCCGTTACGTCGCTTTGTCGTTAATTCGCGTTTATAATTCGTGTTTGCTTAATTCACGAAAACTTAATCCATTTGCTTAATTTGGAATATAGGATTGTTAATCTAGTTTATGTCTTTTGCGCTTGTTAATTGACATAGGAATCGAATAGAGATCGAAATCACTTAGGAAATTGGTAAGGTAGAAACCCGTGATAAGCCGGAACCGAAAACAGTAGATTGACTTATTTTGATAATCACTTATTTTAACCGCTTAATTGCATTTTCTTTATTTATCCGATCAGAAACCAAACCAACTCCCCCTCCATTTTGAATTTCGTAGATTAATCACATAAAAGAATCCTTGAGACGATATCCGAGTTGAATTGTCGTCGTATTACGTTTTCAATAAAAACACTAGTTCT
The DNA here is from genome assembly GCA_963859935.3 of Lathyrus sativus. Taxonomy (NCBI): domain Eukaryota; kingdom Viridiplantae; phylum Streptophyta; class Magnoliopsida; order Fabales; family Fabaceae; genus Lathyrus; species Lathyrus sativus. The sequence goes on along the minus strand of CAWUDS030004651.1, from coordinate 8,120 downwards.
GATCCGCGCGCGACAACCGATCAATGAGCTAGGCCCTCCACGACGGAGAAATGGATTGGGTCGACCCCGTTTAATGAGCGGGACAGAGCAGTATATATATATATATATATATATATATATATATATATATATATATATATATATATATATATATATATATATATATATATATATATATATATATATATATATATATATATATATATATATATATATATATATATATAAAATAGAATCTTAATCGGTTGAGTAAGTAAATAAAATAATTAATTATATTTAATAATTAATTATTTAATTGAATATGTGCTTAAATATAAGTGGATGTCAAGATAATCCATTTCGAAATAATATGAATTTTAAATGATTATCATTCTATATATAGGCTATGATCTCAAATATCATGCTATAAGAAAATTATCTCTTTTTCTCCCCATTCGAAGAGTTTTCAAGACATTACGAGTACCGGTTGAGAAAAATCCACAAGCCAACCAGTGTCAAACACTTGTCTCTACACTTTTGTATTTTAGAATTATCGTTGTCATTGTCTAAAAATCTTTCTCATTATATTCGTCAAGGTATTCCTATAATCATTAACTTCAAAATGTCATAGATCCTAAGGTTTGTGTCCATGGGGAGACGCTTAAGCGCTCCCAGCGTGATGAGTGATCAGTGCATATTTATGCACTTTCTCCTATATTTTTACTTAGGCATTTCTTTACTTTATCTTGATTATTTTTATGTTTTATTTTGTTTTTATATTTTATTTTATTTTTGGCTTAATTTGATTTCCGCACTTATTTTTCAGCTTTAGCAGTCTGCACGGAAACGATCATAACTGGAGTTCCGGAAATCCGTTTGAGGCGTTCTAAAAATCGCCGCAAAGCTAAGCGAGAGAGCTACGACTTTCGTGTTGGAGTCAAAGTCAGATTCGGAGCCCAAAATTCCTGAACTCCGTTTGAAGTTACTGAATTAGAATTTTATTTTAGTGTTGGGTCATGTATTGGGCCTGAGTTATGTTTTCGACCCAGTTGGGTTATGACCCGAATTTGCTTTCTTTTAAAAGGAAAAATACTCGTGTTACTGCTCACCTAGTTACATTTTCACGAAAAATACATTCGGAGCTTTGAGAGAACCATGGAGAGCTAATTCCTTAGAGTCATTCTGCTGTAATCGCGTTTATATATGTTATACATACATGAGAATTTTAATTGAATATGTGCTTAAATATAAGTGGATGTCACGATAATCCATTTCGAAATAATGAGAATTTTAAATGATTATCATTCTATATATAGGCTATGATCTCAAATATATCATGCTATAAGAAAATTATGTCTTTTTCTCCCCATTCGAAGAGTTTTCAAGACATTACGAGTACCGGTTGAGAAAAATCCACAAGCCAACCAGTGTCAAACACTTGTCTCTACACTTTTGTATTTTAGAATTATCGTTGTCATTGTCTAAAAATATTTCTCATTATATTCGTCAAGGTATTCCTATTATCATTAATATCAAAATGTCATAGATCCTAAGGTTTGTGTCCATGGGGAGACGCTTAAGCGCTCCCAGCGTGATGAGTGTCGCTACTGCGAAAATCGGTGCCGACTGAACAGAAGAGTCGCCACCGTGCGTTATTTATCCCAATGGAGGGAAAGGAAACTCTCGAAGTAAACCTACCGCAAAGACGGGAAAGGAATGGTCATCGCAACCAAATCCTGGATTCGGGAGTCAGTTACGGAAGGGGAAGGTATTAGCACCCCTCACGTCCGTCGTACTCGACGGGATCCACGCTTGTTTTCTAGTTTGGATTGTTATTCTATCTACTCTAAAGGTCTGGGGTTAGAAGAAAAGAAAATGGCTCGGCAAAGTATCGCACTTTATGCCTACGTATTCTCGTCTGGAACGAGAAATCAGAGTCAACGTAGTTCGCCTACCTACGGGAAAGGAGGGGAAGGTTGCTCGCTAGGATATCGCATCTTATGCCTACGTACTTTCATACAACATGAAAGATCAGAGCAAACGTAGTTCGGGCCACGTACGACACAAGTCTGTCTTGATCGTTTTTATCCTTCTGAAAAAGGTTTTCTCCTGATTACGGGTCCAAGCGGACAAAAATGACACTTTTGATTGGTTTACAGTCTTTTTATGCAAGAAGTGTTTTTTATTGTGTTTGCAATCTCTGACGCACTAGAGACTATGATTTGAGAGTGACTACGTCGTATGTCACCCTAAGGGTAACACACTAAGCAATCAGATTATTGAAGAGTGACCCTCCAGCAACCTTTTCTCTAATAGCTTAAGGCTCGTAGCGTACAACATTGATTAACCTTATGCTTCGACGCATTTTCGCATTCGCATTTGCATACTGCATATAGCGCATCTCCCCAATCATGGTGATTTTATCGGGATTACAGCCCTGCTGTCGCATTTCGGGTATCTCAGACCGGTTTGGATAATTGGAATTTATTTTGGGAAGTCGCGCACTTCCTGGGTGTTTTCAGTTTATGCAGTGATTTTTGAGGTTCTTGGTGTCGGGATTTACTGTTTTGCTTCGATCTGGTCTCGCGCTCTCTTTTATGTTGGTTATTTGCCTTTGTTTGCATTTTTTAGAATTTAATAGCCTTTTGTAGATTTTAAATAGGATTTATAGATTTTTTTAGAATTTTATAGAATTTTTTAATAGGTTTTAATATTTTTAATAGTTTTAATGGAATATAATAGATTTTTCTTTTATTAGTTTTAAATAGAATTTTAATAGGATTAATAGAAATGAATAGAGTTTATTTTTAATATAGATTTAATCTTTTGTTAGATATTAATTTCCTTTATTAGGATTAATATAGGTTAGTAGTTTTTATAGATATTAATAGATATTGGTTTTAGTTTAATATAGGTTTAATTAGATTTTAATCATCTTTTAGATTTAATTAGAGTTTAATATTAGTTATCTTTTAATTAGAGTTTGTTAGATTTAATTAGGATTAGATTAGTTTAATTTTCATTTAGATCTAATTGTAGTTTTAATTACTAGTTAATTAGGTTTAATCTTTGATTAGTTTTCCATTAGGATTAATCCATTTTGAATTCAGATTTTTGGGTTTATTAATGCCATTTTCGTTTGGGCCCAGGTTGGTTTTTGGAGGCCCAGTAAATCCATCAGTCCATTTTTTTGTCCCATTTCAGTCCAGAATGTGCCATGTGTCAGCTATAAATCATGCCACGCGTGCTCATGAGAAGGTCCCACCTCATTTTCACCTTCACCCCAGAACCACACACGTGTTTCCCACTTCCCTCTCCCAGCTCCACGCGTCTTCCATGCAGGCCCTCACCGTGACACTTGTCTTCCTCTGAGCATCACCGGTTGCATGGCCGGCGGCCATGCAACCACCGCCCCACCAGATTCCGGCCACCGCAACCTCCAGTTTCCGGTCACCCTAACCAACCTCCAACTTCTTCCGACCACCACAACAGTCACCGGAAAACTCAAACTCCACCGGAAAATTCATACGATCCTCATCATTTTTCCAGATTCTTCAACCTTGTTCATCTTTCTCCGATCAGCATTATCCTTCAACCTTGTTCATCTTTCTCCAATCATCATTATCATCACCAACGATTCACCCAATATTTCACCAGATCCATACAAGATTCGTCAACTCCAAGAACGCTTTCATCGCAAATCAACAACAATCTTCAACATTTCCAATGGATCTCCAAGTTCGCCACCGTCTTCAATGTGACATTCATCAGGATCTCCGTCCAGGTTCCCAGAAGTTCATCTGAGATGATGAACATTCATCCAAGAATCCTCAGATGACGAATTCTCCAGATTTATCGTCAAGACTCTTTATCGCGTCTTCAAACCACGAACAAGATTCTCACATCTCACGATCTAAGCTTCAGCTACAACAAATTTTCTCAGATCTTCAATGGCGCTCAACATTATTCATCCTTGTTTATCACGTGTTCATCGTTCTTCATCTTCTCCCTTAGTTTTCCCAGAAGGCAATGAGAGTCTTCATCCAGGCTTCAAGAACATCCAGGTCAAACTTCAACAAGAATCGCCAGATCGTAACATGCGAAGTCTCCAGAAGTCGTAAATCATCGTTCAAGATCGTCCTCGTCTTCGTTCGACAAATCTTCAAGAATCTTCTTCCACATACATCTTCGAGAACTTACTTCGAGATCTTCAAGCCATGGTTTAGATTGCGTATCCAGATGTTATATTGATGGCATTGTTGTCGTTATTTCGCTGGTGTTTTTGTGAGATTGAGAACGAGAGTTGAAGGAGAGTGAGGCTGAGAAAGGTTGAGAGAGGATCAGGGAGAGACGGAGATGAGAGAGTTGGAGAAAGGGAAACGGCGTTATGAACAGTGCCAAGAGGAGAATTAGGGTTCTGGGAAGTTGGAATGAGGAAGGAGAGGATCGCATGTGGATTGGGCCTTGGGCCCGTTAGCTTTTCCATCCGTACACTCCCGTTTGGTGTTAACCCTTCCGTTTCTATTTTGTTGTCTGATTGGGCTGAAGCCCAATGAACTTCACTACCAAACTGCACCCCGTTTTCTTCCCCCACCCCCCTGCGTGTGTGTGTTGTTGAGTTCTTGGGCTGGGCCCATGTTGTTTCTGTTTCATTTTTCTTTACTAATTCCTGCACCCCCTGTATGGACTTTGTACCCCCTTCCCCTTTCATATTTTCTTTTTGTGTTTTTTCGTTCTTTATTATATAATATGAAGGAGAATATTGGAAAAAATATTGGAAAAAAAAGAAGAATAAAAAAGGAAATATATGAAAAATATTTTGAAAAAGAAAAGAGAAAAGAAATATCGAGAAAAAGAAGATAAAAAATATTCAGCTTCACTTCAAATTCTTTTAGGACATTTTTTCATAGAGTTTATTTCACCTTTTTAGAGGTAGTTTTAAATGTCCATTTGTTAGGGGACTCTTTACCTTTTAGGGATAGTTTTAAAAGTCCACTTGTTAGGGGACTATTTTCCATTTGATTTTTCATGATGAGTAGGATAGAGTTTTTAGGAGTTTATTTTCCGTATTCAATCATTGTAACCATTTTTCAGAATATCAATAAAACGAGATTTGAGCTGGGGTCCCGAAAGTAGCCGAACTACAGCTGCTCTGATTTCTCGTACCAGACGAGAATATGTAGGCATAGGATGCGATGTCCTAGCAAGCACACTAACAACTAATCTTTGGTTCTCTCGCTGCTGTGCAATCGAGACTTTCCCGCTGACGACTGATGTTCCCCTTTTCTCTTGCCCGAGTGCATTTGAGACCAGACCGTAGTTTTTTCCCATAGGTTCCCGTACCTGTAAAACCAGTTTGATATCTCACTCCTGTGTGAGAACAACCAGCCTAGCCGTAGTTAGCCTGAACTACGTAAGCTCTGATCTTCCATTCTGTGTGGAGGTACGTAGGCCCAAGATGCGAAGTCTTGGCGAGCCAATTTCCCCGTAGTCCCGAACTACGTTGACTCTGACTTTCTCTCTTGAGAATACGTAGGCATAGAGTGCGACGCTCTATCGAGTCAATTTCCTATCCGTTTAGATTTAACAGTCGTAGATAGATTGTTTTGCATCCTTTAGACAACCAAGCAAGCGTGGATCCCGTCGAGTACGACGGACGTGAGGGGTGCTAATACCTTCCCCTTGCGTAACCGACTCCCGAATCCAGGTTTTGGTTGCGATGACCATACCTTTTACCGTTTTTTGCGAGGTTTACTTCGAGCGTTTCCTTTCCCTCCGTTGGGATAAATAACGTACGGTGGCGACTCTTCTGTCAGCCGGCGCCGATTTTCGCAGTAGCGACAGCTGGCGACTCTGCTGGGGACTGCGATAGTTCCCCATGCATGTGGGATCCAACGTCCCCTAAGAGAGTCAATCCTAGCGCTTGTTTGCTTGTCTTTTGGGTGTTTATTTGTTTTCATCGCTATTATCTGTTGCCGTTGTGCTGGGGAGGGTGATATTTTGAGTGATAGTCGGACCTGGGCTGCTTGAGTATGCATTTAGACGTAGTTGTGGAGATTAGTGGGCGAACCTGTTTGCTGAGCAGGCAAGAGTTCCCCACGAAATTCACGCTCAGACGAGGTTCTCTGCGAGGTGCTTCTTTCCGATCCTGAGGATCTGAGGGGAGTCCAGACGTGAGGATTGTCGACTCTGGGGACCGATCAATTAGAAGTCAGCTAAGTGAGGCCTCTTCATGAGATGACGATGCCACTCCTTCTGGGAATCGTATCATTCCTCATGAAAGTCTGTGACGCTGATGACCGCATAGGATGTCGTGCCTTAGGTCCATACCCGTGAGTGGGGGGGGGGGGGGGGTTACGAGAACCTTGACTTCCAGCCTACCCGCTAACTTGGCGTTCTATTTTAGAGAGAACGTACTTCGTCAGCTGTGCAGCAGCAGCTAGCGCGTGTTGTGGGGGCTGTGATCCCGTGTTTGCTGCATTGCATTGCATTTGCATAAACATCTTTGCATCATATTGCATAGCATTTCTCCAGTTAGCCAGAGTTCTGATCCAGCCTTTGTTTCCTGAAGGTGAGTACCCGGAGTTTGGATTGAGCAACTGTTGATTGTCAGAAGACGACCAAGGGGTTGGAGCAGTGTAGTCAGTTAAAGGTAATTGATAGCTATGTCTGAAGGCAATTTCCAGTCTCCTAACACTTTGACAGGGTTTGCTATGACGTCCCACCCTCGGTATGATTCTACGGAAGACTTCCCGCAAGCGAACAACGTTACTGCAGACCAAGTTGTACAGCCTACTGTTGAGAACCGAGATCGACATGAGCAGTTTGTTGCCCGAAATGAACGTCCTCCTCCTGTTAACAATCAAGGTGTTGTTTTCCCTGAGAGGAATCCACGCAGAGATATCCCGGTAGCCAGGGCTGTAAACTCAAGAGCTCTTGAAGGTGATAGAAGGCTCCGAGTATTGGAAGAAAGAGTTAAAGCTTTGAAGGCCAAAGATGCTGTTAACCTGAATGCTGCAGACATGTGCTTGGTTCCTGACCTGGTGTTGCCTTATAAGTTCAAAGTGCCGAAACTTGAGCAGTACACGGGAGATAGCTGTCCGAAGCAACATTTGATGATGTTCTGTCGAAGAATGACTTCGTTTGTGCGAGATGACAAATTGATGATCCATTGCTTTCAGTATAGTCTGACTGGTGCATCTTTGAGGTGGTATATGCAGTTAGAGAGAAATCAGATTCGATCATGGGTGGATTTAGCCAGAGCTTTCCTGAAGCAGTACGATTACAACCTGGATATGGCTCCTAGTCTCGTACATCTGCAAGAATTATCTCGGCCGGAGAATGAATCGTTCAGAGGGTATGTGCAAAGATGGAAAGAATTGGCTGCTAGTGTTCAACCACCGCTTCAGGAAAGAGAAATGGTTGACCTCTTCTTGGGTACTCTGAAAGGCCATTATTATGACAAATTGTTCGGTTGTACAAGCTTTGTGGGCCTGATGAGAATGGGGGTGCTTGTTGAGAGAGGACTCAAGAGTGGAAAGCTTCGAGATGCTCCTTATATCCCAGTTGATAAGAATGAGTCAGTTGTCAGTTCTCAAGAGGAGTGGGAAGAAGGAAATGATGTCGTCTCAGAATCTCTAGCATCTCAGGACCGGTTTTCAGACACTTCAAGTCAACGGTCATCCTGTCGCCGATCGCGTCAGCACGCCCAACGAAGGCCAAGGAAACCTGAAAGGCAGTTCACTCAGCTACCGGTGTCGAACAGTCAGTTGTTGCCAGATCTGGTCAGAAGTGGATTGATAGTGCCGAAAGAGACTAATCCAATGATTCCACCATATCCTCCAGGTTTTGATGCCAGCGCCCGCTGTGATTACCATGTTGGGGCACAGGGGCATTCAACAAATGATTGTAAGGTGCTTAGAAGCCAGGTTCAGAATCTGTTAGACTCTAACCGGATTTTCATCACGCCCCAGGGTTTTGTTCAGATTAACGGTTCTCCGTCATCCAGTTGTGCGGGTTCATCAGTTAATGTCATGGAAGACTCCACGGGAAGTGTGTGTTCTGAAGAATGTCAAACAGAGAGTTTAGTTAAATATGGGAGAAGTTTCTAGAGGTTTCTGTGCCGGGTGTTGCATCTGTTT
>CAWUDS030004650.1:30000-33202 GCA_963859935.3 Lathyrus sativus | reverse complement strand
ACTGTAGTAGGTAAACTTGAAGGAGAAAGGAGATTACTTTAGGTTTTGTTGATTTACTACGTGATGATTATATTGAAAAAGATCGAAGTCGCGGTATTTATTTCACTCAGGATTGGGTTTCTTTACCAGGTGTTATCCCTGTTGCTTCAGGGGGTATTCACCGTTTGGCATATGCCTGCTCTGACCGAGATATTTGGAGATGATTCTGTACTCCAATTCGGTGGAGGAACTTTAGGACACCCTTGGGGAAATGCACCTGGTGCCGTAGCGAATCGAGTAGCTCTGGAAGCATGTGTACAAGCTCGGAATGAGGGACGTGATCTTGCTCGCGAGGGTAATGCAATTATCCGTCAAGCTTGCAAATGGAGTCCTGAATTAGCTGCTGCTTGTGAAGTCTGGAAGGAAATCAAATTTGAATTCCCAGCAATGGATACTTTGTAATCCAGTAATAATAATTCGTTCTATTAATTTCCATTAAACTCGGCCCAATCTTTTACTAAAAGGATTGAGCCGAATACTGTACAGAATACTTGTTGTATCTATAAATGAATCCTATGGATCTTTCGGATTGATAGATTTTTTTCTAGTTCATTATTCTTTTTTGATTTGGAATATAATGAATTAAAATAGAAGTATTTTCTATTAATATTGACAACAGTGTATCAAACCAATATAATCCGATCGTGAATAAATGGATCGATTGACTCATGTCAGATAGGTTTTTTTACTTCATCAAATGGTGGATTCGTTGTATTTTTTTTTTCTTTCATTGTAATTTAATGTCATTCATTGTAATTTAATGTAATATGTAACATAATATGTAACATTTGATTCTATTATTTATAGAATTGCATCTTTTTTTATTGCGATTGGATATAGACATTCTTGTTTGTAATTGGATTAGGGTTGCTAACTCAATGGTAGAGTACTCGGCTTTTAAGTGCGACTCCATTTTTTACACATTTCTATGAACTAATTGGTTCATCCCTACCATCGGTAGGGTTTGTAAGACCACGACTGATCCAGAAAGGAATGAATGGAAAAAGCAGCATGTCGTATCAACGGTGAATTCTAAAAATTTTTCATTCATATTTTGATCCGACCAATATTTTTCTTTGAATTGTTGGCTCCGAACAAATGAATTCCGTTGGGTTTAATTAATAAAGGGATAGAGCTTAGCTGCTCCAATTATAGGGAAACAAAAAGCAACGAGCTTTCATTTTTGATTTGAATGATTACCACATCTAATTATACGTTAAAAAAGAATTAGTGCTTGCTGTGGAAAAAGTTTTTCCTACGAATGATGGATTAACGATTTTTGTTATGAGTCCTAATTATTAGCTATTCCCCATTATTTTATGGGGTAGCAATAAATGTGTAGAAGAAAGAGTATATTGATAAAGATCTGATTTTTTTCCAAAATCAAAAGAGCGATTGGTCCAAAAAATAAAGGATTTCTAACTAGCTTGTTTGTCCTAGAAAAATGAGAAGGAACAAGCGAGGGGAGATAGTCCATTAATGGGTTTTAACTCGTTTTCTAGGTATCGCTTCATATTTGTTTTTTTTTTCAATTCGAATATAGATCTAGAATACCTTGTTTTGACTGTATCGCACTATGTATCATTTCATAATCCAATGAATCTTTGACCAAATCAAATTTAGAAAATGAAGGAATATAAAGTATATTTAGAACGAGCTAGATCTCGCCAACAGGACTTCCTATACCCACTTCTTTTTAGGGAGTATATTTATGGACTTGCTTATAGTCATAATTTGAATAGATCCATTTTTTTGGAAAATGTAGGTTATGACAATAAATATAGTTTACTAATTGTAAAACGGTTAATTACTCGAATGTATCAACAGAATCATTTAATCATTTCGGCTAATGATTCTAACAAAAATCGATTTTGGGGATATAATAAGAATTTGGATTCTCAAATAATATCAGAGGGGTTTGCCATCGTCGTGGAAATTCCATTTTTGCGACAATTAAGCTCCTCCTTAGAGGAGGCAGAAATCCTCCAATCTTATAAAAATTTGAGATCAATTCATTCCATTTTTCCCTTTTTGGAAGATAAATTTACATATTTAAATTATGTGTCAGATATACGAATACCCTATCCTATCCATCTGGAAATCTTAGTTCAAATCCTTCGATATTGGGTGAAAGATGCCCCTTTTTTTCATTTATTAAGGCTGTTTCTTTATAATTTTTGTAATTGGAATAGTTTTATTACTACCAGAAAATGGATTTCTACTTTTTCAAAAAGTAATCCAAGATTATTCTTGTTCCTCCATAATTTTTATGTATGTGAATATGAATCTATCTTCGTTTTTCTACGTACTAAATCCTCTCATTTACGATTCAAATCTTTTAGCGTTTTTTTTGAGCGAATTTTTTTTTATGCAAAAAGAGAGCATCTTGAAAAAGTTTTTTATAAAGATTTTTCGTATCCTTTAACATTCTTCAAAGATCTTAACATTCATTATGTTCGATATCAAGGAAAATGCATTCTGGCTTCAAAGAATGCGCCTTTTTGGATGAATAAATGGAAACACTATTTTATCCATTTATGGCAATGTTTTTTTGATGTTTGGTCTCAACCAAGAATGATCAATATAAACCCATTATCCGAACATTCATTTCAGCTTTTAGGCTATTTTTTAAATGTGCGACTAAATCGTTCCGTGGTACGGAGTCAAATGCTGCAAAATACATTTCTAATCGAAATTGTTATCCAAAATTTGGATATAATAGTTCCAATTATTCCGCTAATTAGATCATTGGCTAATGCGAAATTTTGTAATATATTAGGGGAACCCATTAGTAAGCCGGTCTGGGCCGATTCATCCGATTTTGATATTATTGATCGATTTTTGCGAATATGCAGAAATCTTTCTCATTATTATAATGGATCCTCAAAAAAAAAAAGTTTGTATCGAATAAAATATATACTTCGGCTTTCTTGTATTAAAACTTTGGCTTGTAAACACAAAAGTACTGTACGCGCTTTTTTGAAAAGATCAGGTTCAGAAGAATTATTGCAAGAATTCTTTACAGAGGAAGAAGAGATTCTTTCTTTGATTTTTCCAAGAGATTCCTCTACTTTGCAGAGGTTACATAGAAATAGGATTTGGTATTTGGATATTCTTTTCAGTAACGATCTGGTCCATGATGAATGATTGGTTATGTTATGAT